>JAOXJP010016943.1:0-17495 GCA_025762735.1 Platanus orientalis | reverse complement strand
CGTCAATTTCTCTTTTTAAAAATTAAAAAATATATTCGTTTGAGAATCACAAACATATTTTTTTTTTTTTTTTTTTTTTTTTTATTAACAAAAGGAGCTTGTCGAGCCGTTCAATTTGAGTACTTATGGCTCACGAGAGGACATCTGGATCAAAAGATATGGCCATTTTAAGTTAATCAATATTTCATTTTCACGACAATTTAATTTTTGTCAATTTTGATCCATTCTTGGTCTAATCTTTATGGAACATTTTTTAGGTTTAGGTTATCCATTTTTAATTAATTCTAAGTCCACCTAAGTTTAGGTCTATACTCAAATACCCCATTACCACTTACCAACGTTTTACGATTTTACCATTAAATTTTGATAGTTGGTTTTTTTAAGGTGGCTTGCACTTGAGACTTGAGATTCTTCAACAACGCTCGAGTCTCTTTGGCTTAGTCATTCTGGCTTCGAGTCCATCTTCTTGTGTTTTCCCGGACTCTCTTCATAAACTTACACGGGTATTGAATTTACATCACAAAGTCCTATACAACCTGACCACTACATCTATACACATTGTTTTGTGCATGGACATTGACAATATAAAAACCTGACAACAGTACCCTGATGTTGACCTTTGATCAATCAATGAGTTTGCCCAATCTGCATCAGAATAAACTGCCACCGCTACTCTTTGATGATCAAATTTCTCATAGATAATTCATTTGTTTGGGCACCCCTTTAGATATTTCAGAACCCTGTATATAGCTTAAATGTGTGCCTGAGTAGGGGCATGCATGAACTAACTAGTTAAAGATAAGTTGATAAGACGCCCAACAAGTCGTTGATATCTACTTACATCAATCAACCTCTCACTGTCACTTTCTTTCAATCTATGATTGACCTCAATAGGGGTAGCACACGGTTTACATCCCATCATTCTGGAGTCCTTTAGCAAATCAAGAACATACTTCTTTTGACATAAGAAGATTCTTTGTCGAGATCTAGCACTTCAATCCCCAGAAAGTACTTTAGAGAGTCCAAATCCTTAACTTAAAATTTTCTTGCCAAATTGCTCTTAAGTTGTGCTACTTCCACTTCATCATTTCTCGTAACCACAATATCATCAACGTATACAATGAGAGCAATTGTTTTGCTACCTACAGTTTTTACAAATAAAGTGTGATCTGTTCGACATTGTTTATACCCATTTGTAATCATTGTTGCCCAAAACCTTTCAAACCATGCCCTTAGTGACTGTTTTAAGCCATAAAGTGTTTTTTTTAGTCTAAACACTTTTCCCTTAGCTCCTAGCATTTGAAATCCAGGTGGTGTATCCATATATACCTCCTCTTCCAGATCTCCATGTATGAAGGCATTCTTCACATCTAATTGGAGTAGAGGTGTCATCCTTGATTTGCAACCAGAGAGATTAAAACTTGCACTAAATTCATCTTTGCCACAGGGGCAAAAGTCTCTTGGTAGTCAATGTCAAATGTTTGTATATACCCTTTTGCAACTAGACGTGCCTTATACTTGTCAACTGTTCTATCAAGTTTATGTTTCACAATAAACACCCACTTGCATCCAACTGTCATCTTTCCCTTTGGAAGATTAACCAATTCCCATGTTTGGTTCTTTTCTAGAGCTTTCATTTCCTCCTCCATAGCGGCTCGCCATTGTGGTTGTGCTAACACTTCAGATACTCTGCGAGAAATGGTGACTGAAGAAAAGGAAACAACATAGTTTCGAAAAGAAGTAAATAGAGCATGATAGAAAACAATGTTAGATATGGGATGTTGAGTACATGTTCTAACACCTTTTCACAGAGCAATAGCCATGTTAAAATCATCCACTTTAGAAGAGAAAGACGTGTTACTTGTTTCAGGGATTGAATCCAAAAAAGAATCAAGAATGGGAGCACAAGGATTTTGGTCACCCACTTGCTCTCGCCCGTCTGAGTCACCTTTCTTCTATCTTCAAGTGTATACTTTAAGTTCAGTCTCCACCTCTCTACCAATGCTAATGTTATCAAAATAAAATGAAGAGATTGGGACAGGAAGTGGAATTGTGGAAGAAGAAGACAACTCTTCTGATGTAAAACAAGGCCCAAAATCCCTCTTAGACAATATAGCAAACACTTAGAAGGTATAAAAAAAAATTCCAGCAGAAGTTTATATGCCTTGAAGCAAGGTTTTGCTTCTGTTTTCAAGCAAACAAACCTGTCCAAGTTTAATGATGACAATATAGAATGTGTAGGGATGAAGAAGATGATGTATAGAGGCTTAAGAAGATGGATTCATGGATTGTGGGCGGCAAAACTTAAAGAAAACAGAAAAGAAAATATCAAAAAAAGAAGATAGAAGATAAAAAAGAATGTACATTGAGGAAATCACCAACCAAGTCAAGCCTTAGGCACCAAGGACTTAAAAATTCTTCAAGCTTAAAGAAGATAAGGAATTTCACTCATGGAGAGCAAGAAACAAAATAAAAATTTTATTAATTCCATTATGCCAAGTACAAAAACGTGCAGCCCATATATAGGTTCACAAACTCATAGAAATAGCAAAAAACTAACTTAGAAACACCTAAACTACTAGTTTACTTGATACCTAAGACTTTCCTAAAGTCAAAACTACCAAAAACTTCATTTTCTAAAAACAAAAACAACCAAAATCAAGCTCTTCCAGAGAATTTTGTCCAACACTCTTAGAGGGCTCCACTTTGACTTGTTAACTCTCTAAAATTACTTAAATACCATTGGCAATAATGCCTTATTACACAAATACCCAAAAACAAAAATTAAAATGACCCTCATTCCCTAGACTCTAATAATTCATAAACTATTAAGTAAAATAGTAAAATAACTCCAAAAAACCCCATCATATGTCTCCATGTGTTCTTCCATGGGTCTTCCTATGTCTTTATGTGTAGACTCCACCATGACCCATGTAGGCCCCACATGTCCCCTAATGTCTGCATCATCTTCACCTAAACGCTCCCCCTAAAGAGGTGTCTTACCCCAAAAAAATAAGGGAATATATTCAAAGAATGTCACATCCCAAGAAACAAACTTTCTTCGGGTAAGTGGGTGAAAGCACTTATACCCTTTCTAATCAACACTATAACCCAAAAAAACGCACTTAAATGCTTTTGGATCGAATTTGGTACAATCAGATTTAGGTATGTGCACATAACAAATACACCCAAACGTTTTTGGGGGAAGAGAGAACAAAGGAGTTCCAGGTGATATAACTTTAATTGGAGATTTAAAGGAGAGAATACAGGAAGGCATCTTGTTCATGAAATAGGCGGTGGTTTGAATGGCATCAAACCAAAAAGTCTTAGGCGTATTCCTTGTAAACATGAGTGCACGAGCAATCTCAAGTAAATGTCTATTTTTATGCTCAACCACCCCATTTTATTCAGGAGTACCAAGACAAGTGGTCTGGTAGACAATTCCAAAAACATCAAAGAATGAAAACAGAGAATTGGAGAGATACTCTCCCCCATTGTCAGATCATAAAATGTGAAGTTTGGTACCAAACTGTGTGTGAATCATGTTATAAAAAGACATGAACGCAGTACACACATCACTTTTTTTCTTTAATAACTATAACCATGTAACAAAAGTAGTCATTTACAAAAGTAACAAAGTAATCGAACCCAAATAAAGAAGTAACTAGGGGAAGCCCACACACATCAGAATGAATAATACAAAATAATATAAACTTCTATTATTACTTAAGGGATAAACTGAATGATAGTGTTTTGCCAATTGACAAGGTTCACAATGAAAATTATTTGAAGAAAACTGAAATTTAGGAAAAAGTTTCCCTAACAAAGAAAAAGAGGGGTAGCCAAGACAATGATGCCACTGAAACAACTCATCTATAGTGGTAGGAGAGATGTCCGTCTTTATTGTTGAATATGTGATGGATGACTGAGATGATGAAAATAGGAGATAGAGATCATCTTTCTCATGCCCCATACCAATAGTCGTCTTCGTCTTCAAGTCCTAAAACACAATGAGAAGGGAAGAAAGTGACAGCAGTTAAGACTCTTAGTAAGATGGCGCTAATTGATAACAAGTTTAATGTAAAATTAGGCACATGAAGAATTGAGGATAACAATAAGGAGTAGCAATAATGTCACCATGTCCAGCAGCAATAAAGGAATAGGTACCATCCACAATACGAACCTTGTCTTTACTAGAACTGACACGATAAGATTTGAACAGGAATGATATACCAGTCATGTGGTAGGATGCACCTGAATCAATGATCCAAGAGTCCTGTGAGGGGGAAATAGATGCAAATAAGGTTGATGCAGATGTACCTGAAGTTGAAACTGCAAATGATGATGTAGGGGCAACGGAAGAAGTATAAAGATGAGATAAAAACTGTTGGAAGACCTCAATCTCCTCTCTGGATAGATGACCTTCTGGTAATAAAGCAGATGTGGGAACAATTGGTTCTAAGGGCATACAAGTTACTAAATGTGCACTGAGTCTATTACCTCCAAATCGACCTTCACCTCAATGGTATGGACGTGGAGGAAGATCCCGTGGACATCCATATAAATCCCAACACTGGTCCTTAGTATGCCTGGACCAACCACAATGCTCACACTTGAGGCAATCATGATCGTCATAGGTACTAAAGCGTCCACCACAACCACGAGTAGAAGAACTCCCACATCCACCTCGGCTAGAGGTTGATATAAAGGTTGATTTCTCAACTGCAGATGGTACGTTTATCACACCTCGTTTGTCCTCTTCTCTGTGAATGTGTGCATAGACTACATTTAAGGATGACAGATTCATATTAAGGATTTCGGCTCTCACATGCTCATACTCAGAACTTAGACCAGCTAAAAACTCAAACACTCAGATCTCCTCAACATGTTTCCTGTAGGTTGTAGCATTCTTTATACAGGAAGGGCAGTATGTGGTATAATGACCTAGTTTTTCTCACAATTTCTTCAAAGAGACATAATAAATGACCAGAGACTGATCTCCTTATTTGAATTGGGCAATTTTCTATCGCAGTTGATACACTTTGGCTGCATGGCCAATCTCTGAATAAGTCAGAGATAAAGACTCCAAGATTTGATGAGCCGTCTCTAAGAAGAATTCCGACTTCATAAACTTAACAATCATCCCTTAACCACAGCATTTTCAGTCTTCCACTTTCGATACTTTGGATCCTTGGAATGAGCCTCTATCTCACCAGTCAAGTATTCTTCTTTATCCTTACCTTAAATGTAGATCAGCACGGATTTCAACCAAGTAAGATAATTGGTGCCAATGAATTTAACAGTGGTGATTTGTACTTGTGGGAAATCCTCAAGGACAAGGGAGCACCCTGTATTCCGACTTGACTCCCCAGAGATTTGACTAAACTTTGAATTCTTGGCTGCCATGATATAGCTCAAAACAAATCACCACCAACACTACAAAAAAAGTCTAATGCGACCTTCACAGGTCCAAACACACCACTACTATCCACAGAGTACAGTGTCAGAGGCAGACACAACCCGGAAACTTGTCGATACCGTCAAACCATTGTGAACAAGAGCCAAGAAACTCAAAGGGAAGCCAAGTATGTGTTCACGATGACAAAAGCAGACACCATAATCAACATCACCATTATTGGATTTTTTTTCAATTTTTAATTAAAAAAATCCCCAAATAGTCGTTCAACGGCAACCTAGGAGCACAAAAACATTCATCGAAGCTTCAAAACTCAACCAAATCGTACGAGACCAAATCCTACAACCTATCTCAAAAATGATCCTATTTATACCAGCAAACCCAACAAAACCTCCTCATGCGATTGGATTGAGTGATTTGACTTGATTCGAGGATTTTTTTCCAACTTCAAGAAAACCCTTTGAAAAACCACCTTCCCTTGATAAAAAACTTCTGAAAAAATCACAACAATTCTTTATAAATCAAAAAGATCCAGATCCCTAACGTTCGGGAGTCTGACACCGTACTGATATGCTAACACCAACGTATGGCCGGCTAACATCAGTGACTGTACCGGCACAACAGGAACCCCCTTTTTTCAGCAGCAATCAATCCCGGTGTTTAGCTATGATACCAACTTGAAATTAGTGGAAGGTATGAATGAGATAGAGAGAAAGAGAAGAAGAAGAGAAGTCTTTGAGGGAAAATCACGAGTATTGTCTAGTCTCACACAAAATATTTTATTAATATATGTAAAGAGGGATGGTATATTATAGTATAAGGTATATCATACATATACATGTTTATAATACTTCTGCCAATATTACCCTCCAAATAATTTATCTCAACAGACCCAGTCTCTGATTCAAATAACAACCCCTGGTTGAAATTTCTTTCTAGCCCTTTGAATAACCCTCCCATGAGACAACCTCCCCCGACCCAAGTCGAAGTAGGGTCATCGACCTTGATGTCTATTTAAAGATGGGCAAAAGGACTAGAAAGTCCTCGACCAAAAAACATAAGATCTTCGTGCTGCTAACTAGTTAGAGGGAAATTTTGTGAAGTTCTCCCACAGTAACCTATCTATTGCACTTTCCTTAAAAGACATTAAAGACCAATTTTTCCCCTGATCCAAGCGTTGAAGCAAAGTACAAGAAGGGGCAGAATAGTCCAGCACAGAGTCATTGGGACTCTCCATTCCATCCAACTTCAACATGTTATCCCCCTACTAACGCTTGCAGCAAACCCGTCAATCACATATTCGAAATTTGAATTTTCTTCTGGTATTGAAAAACCAGAAACCACCTTTGGTTCCTGAATCACGATCGCCGGCAAAATCATCTTTCCATCAGAAGCCCCTCGCACTTGGGTTCGAGAGCCTTGCAAGTCGTCTTCAACCTCCACAATCACTCTATAATGCTTGTTCTGATTCTAGACCAATAGAATCCGCAGAATACGGACTAAATAGCATTTGCCTACCTACATACGAACCCACCTACAATCTTCAAGCTATAGGGAACGGGGTCCACCTCCCGACAGCCCCCACATGCCTTGCCTAGCTCCATAAAAATGTTCATTGTCCACAAGTGGAAGGGAAGACCCCCAAATCTCACCCACCTTTCTCGGATCAACCTCGCCTAGGTAGCGGTGACCAATTCCGAGGACCACTAATGAAAGGCAGGCATGCAACATGCGATCAACTTTGTCCCCTCGAAGTCCAACCAATCTGATTCTTCCTTGTCGACACAAAACACAATACCCTAGTTTTCTTCTAAAGGAACAATAGGTACTGAGGATTGACATCATCAAGCTGATTTTAGAGATATAATGCCGTGGCAAACCACCATCGACTCTCTCAACACAAACCACCCTGCCCAAAGATTCAAAGAGTCTTAACTACCACTCCCATTTTAGGATCCCAACCTCCCTCTATATGAGACCAATGCGTTGGATGCCTCTCCCTTCCTCCACACCAGCGAAGCTAAGGATAATCCTTTTCTTTGTAAACAAAGCGGTCACACCATCGTTCAACCACAGACATCCCGAAATAGGTTTCTAACATACAGGCCAGATTCTCCCAACCCGAATCATTTGAACCTTCCGGAACTAAGATTCTTGACCCCCTGCCACATCTAAAGTTGTTTAAAACCTCCTCAGATTGGATGTCAGTGAAGCACACCCTCATCTCTGGTGCGACCAAACTCCACTGCATTAGAAACTTTAATGAGAAAAGGCAAAACAGAGCATAACCATACGATGCTATTCACATGCAGAAAAACCAAAAAGGATCTTCCATGATGTCGTTCCATCAACCTTCCTGGCACAGTTCTTCCTATGACGTCTGTCGAAATCTCAAATGTCTTGCACTCTACCTTAATAATCCTCTTCATTGCGCTATTCTTCATCCCCCTCATCTTTGACACTGAACATTAGATGCAACAAATATGCAAATTGAGTACAATCAGCACACATTTAAGTTCCGTCAACCCTAACTCTTTCTAATAGTTTTCTTAACAATCAAATCCAAAACCTTGCATTAAGAACCCCAAACCCAAATCGCTTCCACCACTATACCAATGGGCCACATGGATTAAAATCCCTGCATATTTGAACCACATTACCTTATCCTGGGGGGAAATTTGGATAGCCTCATATTAATACCACTTCATTCAAACGGTCAAAATGCCCCTACCCAACAAAGTAAAAACATGTGTGGATCACATCACCTGCATTCAAGATCTAGTCTAAATGGATTTGAAACCAAACCTTACACAACTAGCAAATGATTTAAGCAAGTCTGGAAAATGCTACCAAGGCACAATATGGATGGAGAGATCGAGAAAACAAGTCTAGAAAGTACCTGGCTAAATCAAGATTAAGAAACTCCTGAACGACTTATTACTGGTATTCTTCCCATCGCTTATGGAGGCTAGCAGGGTGCTACGAGATGGGAGACGGGACTGGGGATCGGGTTACATATTGTTGGACCGATGGCATCCAAGGGCGGGATGCAATGGATTTGTGAAGCGCCAGGCAGGAAGATGGATAAGGGCTTTTGGTGTTCCAACTCATCTTTGGTGTAATCTGGTGTTTCAAGCCATCGGGGATATATGTGGAGGTTTTGTGAGACTGGAGTATGCTAATGCGCATTCAATGGAATATGCAAGAATCTTAGTCTCGGGCGAGGCATGGTTTTAAAAAGGGGCAGAGGAGTCAATTTAGAAATAATTGGACGCAGCCCAACAATCGTGTTGGGCCTTGGACTCACAGTTCCAGGCCCAACAACCGCAACCAAACCCCATCAGTTATAAGAAGGAATCAAAGAAGGCGAAGATCCAAAATGGGCTCCCCAAACTGAAGTTGGAGAAGAGCTCAGGATTCAACAAAAAGAAGGGCACCCAAAGGCGGAACAGAGAAGTTTCAGACCATGCGACCTCTGCAAGATAAGCGATCGATGCCCACGGCGAAGGGAGGAATCTCGATTAGAGAGGGACGCCAGGAGAGGGAAAGTGTGAGAAGTCCCATGGAGGTAAGGAGTAAAGGTAAGGAGAAAGTGGTGATGGCATCGGAATCAGAGGATGAGTCAGAGAAATCTTGGGGTACCAGCAACCGAGGGGGCTCAGGATGCTCCAATCTTGGGTGGAGAAGTGAGAAAGGAAAGGCGGAGGGTGGGAGCAATGAGAGATTCCAAAGGCAGCTCTATCGGTGGGATGAAAGAGCTTTTATGGGGGATGGAGAGGGGTTATCCAACGTTTCTGCCATAGAAGTGGTAAGTTCAGTGTTTGGAGAGGAGGGGACAACAATGCAAAAGTGGTACCCAACGGCTAAAGGTGGTATGAGGTGGCCAGACCAACCTGTCAGATTGCTCCCTCCCCCTATATCTTCTTATTGGGTTTTGGCGAAGGTGAGAGAAGTAGAAAAACTGGTATTTCTTTTGAAGGCTTAGAGTCTCGGGTGGAGGCACTCTTCGAAGAAATTGAAAGAAGACGTTGTACGAGCCCTCGCCAAAGTTGTATTCGAAGAACCAAGAGACACTCTTGAAGTAATAATCGGGAGCTGAAGAATTTGGCCTTTTCGATGAATTACGATGGACGGAGTAGAAGTGAAGGACGGGGTAGGAAGACGAAGAGGGATAGGAGGGGGAGATGGGGTATTAGTTCAGAGATTGTTGTCTATGACGGGTTTGAACATCCTATCGTGGAATATTAGGGGGCTGAGGATTAGGGTTAAGGAGTGTATCAAGGAGCTCTGTAAGCAGTGGAGAGTAGATATTTTGATCCTGCAAGAAACAAAGCTCGGTAGAATGGGAAGGAAGGGGTGAGTCTGTGGGGTAGGAAAAATTTTGGATTCGAACATAAAAACGCCAAGGGGAGAGCGGGAGGTATTCTGATTGCCTGAGACAAAAATAAAGTGAAGACTATTGACTCGAGGATTGATGATTTTTCTGTATCCATCAAATGCACTAGCGTCAAAGACTCTTTCAAGTGGATGTGTACTAGGGTTTACAGCCCCATAGATGCTTCAAGTAGATGGAAGTTATGGGAAGAGCTAAGGATGTGAAAAGAGTGTGGGCTATCCTATGGTGTATTGGCGGTGACTTTAACATAATCTGATTCCTAGATGAGAAGCTAGGAGGATGTCGTTTAAGCTCTCATATGCACAAGTTCTCAGATTTTATTCATTCTCACCATCTCATCGACCTTCTGTTGGAAGGAGCCGAATACACTTGGTCTAACCACCAGGAGAGGCTGGTCATGAGCAGGCTCGATCGGTTCCTAGTATGACCAAAATGGGAGGATCATTTCCCTAAAGCCAAGTAGAGTGCTCTCCCCAAGCCTATATCAGACCACGTCCCGATTATGTTGAGGAAACTTTGCACTTCAAGAGGGGCTGCACCATTTAGGTTTGAACTCATGTGGCTGGAATACCACGGTTTCAAAGAAAAGTCAAGGCCTGGTGGGAATCATTCCAATTCTCAGGAACAAAAAGCTATGTGTTTGGCCAGAAGTTGAGAGCTCTCAAAGAAAATATTAAGAAATGGAATTCGGTCAAATTTGGAAGAATGGAAGTCCGGAAAAAGGAATGTCTTAACGTCATTAAAGATGTTGATTCTAAGGAAGAAAGGGGTTGTATATCCGCTTTGGATAAGGACCTTAGAGAAAGAAAAAGAAAAAAAAGGAGTTCATTAACTGGACATGCATAGAGAAGATTAGCTAGAGACAAAAATCAAGGATCAATTGGATTCGCCATGGGGATAACAACACTAAATACTTCCATAAAATGTCTAATGTGAGGCACAAAGGCAATTGCATTGACCAGATGTGGGCGAATGGTGATTAGATAAAGGACAAAAGAAACGTGGCAAACAACATTGTGGAGTTTTACAGGAACCTCTTTCATGAGCCGTTCGGTTTCAGCCAAAGTTAGATGGCCTTGTTTTCAGCTGCATTTCCCCTGATGGCATTTCCCCTGATGATCAAGAGAGGCTAGAACAATCGTTTTATTGTGAGGAGGTGGTAGCGGCTCTTCATAGCTTAAAGGACGATAAGGCTTCTGGCCCGGATGGTTTCCCGTCAAAATTCTACATTGAGTTCTGGGAGGTCATAAGACCTAATGTTATGGAAGTTCTTGTCGAATTCCATGCAAAGGCCTCTTGGTGTCGTAGCTTAAGTGCCTCTTTTATCTCCCTCATTCCCAAGAAAAAATGAGCTAAAGAAATTAAGGATTTTAGGCCAATAAGCCTTGTGGGCAGCATGTATAAGTTGTTGGCTATAATTCTTTCCTGTCGGTTGGAAGGGGTGATAGGAAAAGTGGTTTCAGAGAATCAATGTGCCTTCATCAAAGGCAGACAGATTATTGATTGCTCCCTCATCACAAATGAGATGGTTGATGATATGCCGAGAAAGGGGGATAGGGGTGATTTGTCAGTTGGACATGGAAAAAGCATAAGACCATGTTAGTTGGGGATTCCTGGATAGTATTTTGGAGCGTATGGATATTGGAAGAAAATGGAGAAACTGGGTGCAGGTTTGTATCTCCTCAGTTTGTTCTCAGTTTTGTTTAACGGAGCTTTGGAGGGGTTCTTCAAGAGCAGTAGAGGTTTGAGACAAGCCGATTGATTTCAAAAGCTGTGGAAGTAAGACTGTTGGAGGGTTGGAAGGTGGCATCTAATGGCCCCACAGTTCCAATTTCACAGTTTTCTGATGACACTTTTCTTTTTTTGAGTGCTAACACAAAGAAAATGCAAAATCTTAGATGCCTTCTCTTGATGTTTGAAGCTGCTTCAGGCCTCAAAACTAACCTTAACAAGAGCACCATTATTGGGATGGGTGATTGTCCTAACTTGGACGAGATGGCAGAGATCATGGGTTGCCAAGTGGGTAAGCTTCCCATTCCCTATTTGGGTCTTCCTCTTAGGGCCAATCATAAATCTATGGACATTTGGTCTACGGTGATTGAAAGAATTGAAAGAAGACTAGACGCCTGGAAAGGCATGTATTTATCTAAAGGTGGTAAGCTTACGATGTTGAAAAGTGTGCTAGCCAACCTCCCAATTTATTTCTTATCCATGTTTTCGCCTCCTCAAAAAGTTATTGCGAGGATTGAGCATATTCAAAGGAATTTCTTATGGGACACTTATGAAGGGGACAAAAGATTGCATTTGGTCGGGTGGAATCATATTTGCAAACTAGAAACTCAAGGGGGTTTGGGAGTTCGATCGATAAAGCATGTGAGCAAAGCTCTTATGATGAAGTGACTTTGGCGATTTTCTCAAGAAAAGAATAGTCTATGGCAAAGGGTCATTGTTGCCAAGTATGGTGTCCAAGAGAAGGGTTAGGATAGCAAAATCCCCTGTGGGGCCTATGGCACAAGTCTTTGGAAAGGGATCATCAAAGGGTATGATTTCCATCAAAAAAATGTGGCTTTCAAAGTGGGAAAAGGAGATTTGGTGTTGTTTTGGAAGGATGTATGGTGTTGTGAGTGTCCTCTTAAAGCAGCCTTTCCAACAATATACAATTTAGCAGGAAAAAAGAATGGACCCATTAATCACCATTTCACATATAGCGGTGACTTGGTATCTTGGCAGCTTCATTTAAGAAGAAACCTTAATGATTGGGAGATAGGTGAGGTGGCAGCCTTTATGCAAATTTTGGAAAATTCCTGGATCAACATTGACATTGAAGACCAAAGATGCAGCATGTGTTGCTAAGATGAGGAGTCTTGTGGCCACGTATTTCTCCATTATTGTTTCGCGTTTAGTGTGTAGATTAGATGCATGCAGAAGTTTGGAAGGGTTTGGGTGCAGCATTGCACCGTGGCTGGTCTTGTGTAGGAATGGAGCCAAAACTGCGGGATGGGCTTGTCTCCCCATGGTAAACAAGTGTGGCAATGGTTGCCCTTTGTGGTCTATTGGTCCCTTTGGAATGAGAGGAACCGGCGGATTTTTGAAGGCCCAAAAAAGGACATGTCGGCTCTTGTGGATGAGATAATTTCTTTGTTTTTCTCTTGGAGCATCATCCACCCGGCCTTTGCCAAGATCCATTTCCAGGATTGGATGTTTGACTGGGACTCTATTGTTTTTTAGTTCTTGTGGTTCCTCCCTCAAGGGGTGGTGCATTCCTTGTGCATTTTGCTCCTTGTGGTTTTAATAAAATATCTCCTTATCTATCAAAAAAAAACGGACAATAAATGGAATAATAGTGAAGAATTCCCCATTTGATTGTTCTTACTTTGGTGGCTTTCAAGGTGCTGTTAATGGTGGACTCTCTCTCTCTCTCTCTCTCCATTATTTTCTGTTATCAAAGCTTCTCAAATTCTGATTTATTGATTTCTTACTATTTTACTACAAAAATTTCATCAACCCTATTTCATTTCATTAAATCAGAACCCTAGGATCCAACCCACCACCATTCCATGTAGTTCAGTCCAAAATTCCCTAAATCCCTATGCTGTCCTACATCAGCATCCATCTGTTTGGTCTGCTAACTACAACCTTCAAAAGTCCTTGGTATAGGCGATAAAACCAACCCTAGAACATCAAAGAAGTAAAGCAATTATATACCACATCCCTCTCTACAACCTATCACACATCCAGCCTTAAACTCCAGTTCTTCAACCTCTCAACTCAACAAAGCCTTATCCTTATTTATGGTCCGCGACAGAAATCCTGTTCCACCACTCCACTATATCTAGGATTCTGTTAAATCACAAGTCATTGAGTACTTTCTAAGTACCTCAACCCATGTCTTTCTTGGCCTTGCCCTTGTCCTTTTGGAGTCTTCAACTTGCACCAAAACCTAATCTTAAACCCAAAGGCAGCCTTTACTTCCATAGAGCATTATTTTCAAGTGTCAAACCTTGGGTCCTACATCACAGCCCCAAACCATCATACAGAGATGATGAGATCTTTATATATGATCCATTTCGCCCTCTTGGGTACATCCAAAAAAAAACCTTATCTAATAATAAATAGTAGCATGCAAGCAATAAGCCGCAAGTCATTTCTTCATACGCTTTAAACAGTATGTGCACCAACATAATAATGATCTGCATAACATGGACACAATATTGTAACAAATTGAACCTATACTTGCAAAAGTAAAAGCTCCAGAACAAGGATTCCCTTGAAGAAAAAGAACCTATAATGTGCAAAAGCTTGTAGAACTGTGTAAGAAACATGCAAATACAACTATCTCAGAAATGCAGTTCTTTGAAAGATAATATAATCATAATAATCGCAGCTTCATTTGAAAATTGGCTACTTAAAAATTAAAACAGGTATTATAAGGATCTTGAACCATAAATACCTTTGCATCAGGACCGAAAAATAATAAGAAAAACTCTGGGACAACTCTGAGGGAAGAAACGAGCTGCATTTTCCCACCAATTTCTATTAGGAATTAAAAAGAAAAAAGAGCATAGAACATGAAAATATAGCAATGGAATTCATTCTTTAAGAAGACACAAACCACCTGAGAAAATGCACAATATAATTAAATTAAGAAAACCTGTAAACGTATGGCATCTGTGAGAAGATTTTCTGAATCTTCAAGCAGCGAAGAAGCTTTGTCATAAAGATGACCAGCCATGGTATCAGAGAAACCAATTATAGCAGCACGGATAACGCACTGAAAACAAAAGATCCAACATGTTAGTTATGTCCAAATATCCCAGTAAACCAATGTGGTATAGAGAACAAAATTCAGTATTCACATTACCAAAAAAATAAAAAGAAACTAGAGGCCAAGAAGAAAACCTAGAGAGAAAGCTTCCATTTTTATGGACAAAAGCAAAATGTCATATAACTATTATATATGCATATCAGTGTAAAACCCTACAGACAAACCAATCTCTGCTATAGAACTAGGCATTGGTTTGAATATGAAAATTTTCAAAATTCTGCACCTCTATGGAATAGAAAAGAGATTTCTTAGAATTAAAACAGAGGAAGCATACTCCCCCAAAATTTGCCAAAATTTTCCACAACATCTCCTAGTTAAGGTAATCCCAAAGGTATTACATGAGTTCCCATATCATCACATAATCTCAGAAAAGAATATTTGGGAATTATGGCAAGAAATTGAGAATATGTTATAAACTTACCGAAGTTTGGTTGAAATGAGAGAAACTTAGACAAGAAGGACCAACCTGAACATCAAATCCAAAGCATCCATATCCATTACGTTCATTATTCTAAGATTATTAGATGTTAGAAACAATGAATGAATGTTAATTTGGATGCCAATGTATCCTAGTAGAGGTACTGATGTGGACATCGGGGATCGTGACGTACCCTTTAGGGTTTACCAGCATAGGAGGAGGAGCCTCGGAATTTGGTTCGAGTAGAGTGGCTGCATGGGGGCCCACTTATATCACCCGCGTGGGGCCCACATGGAGTGCTCTTGGTTGGGGTCATGGCAGGCTATCCTATGGAGCTTTTTTATTTTTATTTTTTTGCTATTTTTCAGTTATTTTTAGGAATTTAGTTTATGTTTTTTGTAATTGGGACATAATGGGTATTTTTGTATTTGTTTAAAGGGTATTTTTGTCTTTTGAGGATTTTGTTAAGTTTATTAGAAGGGGAACCGTGGTTTTATCATTTGGAAAGGGAGAACAACATGGAGGTTTTTTTTTAGGAGGAGAGCTTATATATATCAACTCTCTTGTATTTGAAGGAAAATCAATGGAATAAACTTTGTGCCCTTATCAAGCTTTGCCTGCGACTGATGCAGTGCGAGTGACACTCCCATTGCTAGGGTTTGGGGTGAACTCCTCATACCTGGTATGCGTTCTTGCTCATCCATACAACTTGGTGGTGAACCCATACAACTTCTGATTCAAACTTACACACCTCTCCCTTTTTTTTTCTTTTTTTTTTTTGAAAGAGATAAAGAAATTTTATTAAAAAATCGGAAGAAGAAGGTTACAACAGCATAAGATATGCTATCAGCAACAACACAAACTACAAATCCTGCAGTTCTAAACCTTAACTCTTGCTGTCCAGACTTTTTTTTTTTTTTGATAATTAACTGAAATTTTTGCTGTCCAGACTTTTGAAACCCAAACCCCTCCGTTAAAGGCCTGTGGCAGTCCATTAATTTGTACCCCTGTTGTCTGGTTTTGTACACCAGCAAACCCTATTGTGTTCTCTAGTGGAGTTCTGGTTCCTGCTTGAAATATGACCAACTCTTGTTGCTGATTTCCATTCTGAATTTTGTTAACAGACCCAACCCACAATCTGTTTAATGAAATACCTAAGAGGTTGCATGACATAGTTTTCTTTTATGCTATTAACTTACACGTCTTTTGTGAACCCAAACCTAGCCTGCTCGTATCTTTATTTTGACACCTCTACAGCCAGATTACTGAGGTATAGATGCTGATTAATACCTTATTCATAACTTGAATCATTTACAGTTCTGATTAGCTGTTACACACCTTTTTCTTTTTTTTAGCCTGCTATCCAAATCCTTTTGTCTTTACTAATCTGTTGCATACATTCCTACCAATCCATGTAAGACCCTGTTATTGAATTGTGGTGTTGGCTTCTTCAATCTGATAGTATAGACTTATGTGTTGGACTATAACGTAGAAGGGTATTTATATCACTCTTGTATTGCACACATACCGTATACATTGTGTATACGATATACCAACCATATATAATAAAAGTTTAATGTGTGATTAGGAAGAACCTAACACACGATTCTTCACTGCTCTCTCTCACCTCTCTTCTTCTTCTTCTTCTTCTTTCCCTATCTCTTGTATGCACCTAAATGATAACTAAATCACACGAGATATTCCAACTTGGTATTAGAGCCAAAGATTTTTTATCTAGGATTGAGAGACAATGAAGAACAGCGAAGAACATTGCTGACGTCAGCAATGTCGTACAGTGTTGTACGACGTCAAACCTCAAAAATTGGGGGATTTAGTTCAGAATGATTTATTAAGAATTGTAGTAATTTTTCCTGGTTTTTTTTATGCTTGGAAGGGTGTTTTTCGAACAGGTTTTTGAAGAAATTGAAAATTCCCAGTTTTGACAAAAACGATCGATACAATTAGGCTAAGAAATTTTTTGAGAGTTGTTTGCTAGTGGATGGGTCGTTTTTAAGTGGAGAATCATTTAAAATTGGTTTGGATTGATTTAGTTAGGAATTGAGGTATCCGTCAGTGTTTTTCTCCCCTTGTATTTGACGCTTGACGATATTTTTCACTTTTTTGATGATTTTTTAATTCAAAAAATATGGTTTTTGGTTCGGATGTTGTTGGAACCTTGTTGATCCACCTTTGTGATTCCTCACGACTGTTGGTTGTGATGGTTGGCCCTTCAAGAGTGTTCTGGTGCTGATCTGGGCTCCTAGACCCATCATTAAAGGTTGTCCAGCCTTGTATCTTGTAGTGAGTGATATCACAAGTGTTGTTTGATCAGTGTTTGTGTGTTGATGGGAACTTATAGGCAGTGTAGACCTATACTTGGGTGATACTTAGTGGAATCAGACTTGTCGGGTAGTTGTGCCGAGTTTTGTTAGAGGTATTG
>JAOXJP010016932.1:0-17496 GCA_025762735.1 Platanus orientalis | reverse complement strand
GCTTTGGCCTTCTAGTCCATGTTTTGTTATCGCATGAACTGTTTTATTATTTTTGCTACCCACATGCCTTATTTATACTGATTCAAACTTTGTTAGTAAGACTTTGTAGTTTTTTGTATGAAGTTTTATTTCTATAGGACATTCCTTCAGACTCTCTTAAAGAGTTTATTACTATTATTAAATCTCATTCCACAATTAGTTTTTTGATTCTCAATAACATTACAATTTGTATGCTGAATAAGATTGCATCACTTTAAACCAAAGTTAAAAAATAAATCATCATTTGCTTTGATCTTGCTGCTATTATCATTATTTTCTATTCCAAATAGTTATCCTAAGCCTAGTTTTATTGTGTCTTGTGGGTAGAGATTCATCAAGTTTAATTTTAGAGAGTCCCCTTATGGTGCACTCCAATGACTTTCACTTTTATTTTTCTGTTGTTTTTAGGATATAATTTATTTGATCCATTTTTTTAAAATTTAATTTGCAAGCACTATCTAAATTGAAGTTAGCATCAATTTTTTTTTTCTTAAAAAACAATCAGATTCTTGTTTTTCTATATATACTAGTAAACGATAATAATATGTTCCCATAATTTTATTTTATCTTTATTTTTACCATTTGAAATATCCAGTCAATTTTTTTAACCAGTCTTTAAAGGTAGTATTTTCCACTTCTTCCTTATTTGCATACCATACCTTGCTTATTTTCTAGTAGATTATTAATCCATGATTTATTGTTTCATTTTATTTTCTACACAAATTTCATGTGTAAATATGAATAACAAATTCAAATAAATGAATATTTGTATTGACGAAATGGGATGCAATCTCTTTAATAGTATAATCTTTTACAAAAAGAATAAATTATCTCATTCTTATTAATAGAATTTAAGGGCTTAACTGCATGTTTCTTTGATTCAAGTGTTGGCGTACTTGATTGCAGATGAATTGGTTTCTTCTTAGGGTTTCATGCTTAATCCAAAAAGAAAAGAACCACCACAAACCTTGCTCTTAGGGTTGAAGGTACTTCTTCTCTCCAACAATGAACTATTATTAGTGGAGAGAATGGAAAGTATGTCAGAAGTCTTCAAATGTATGGAGGTGTTTTGGAGCTTTTTTGTCTCTATAATACTTTTTTTTGAAGTCTTTAGAAAATTTTTTCATTCTTATCTATATGAGGGTATATTTATAGATTTGAAGGTAGAATCTTGTCAAACATTTGATTGGGTATTAATTAGATGTTCTTATTATTTTAGTCTGAATGAGTGATTTATACCTTCCTTGTTTGGGGATAAAGAATTTTATGAAAATTTTCTATTTTATGAGTGTATGTATAGCTTTCCTTGTTTGTCCTAAAGAATCTATATTTGAATTTATTCAAATCTTGATCATGTGGGTCTTATGCAACTTGAATTTTGGGCTTGCTAATGGGTTAAGATATGTGTTTAATGGTTTTATAGATTATTGTTTAAAAACTCAGACTTAGGTTCAATAGATTTGTCCATGTAAATGGGCAAAATTTGTAATTTGAGGCCCATATATGATTTATAGGTATTTTGCATAGATTTGTGAGGGTGTATGCACTTGTTTGTAATTTATACAAATTTTAAGTACCTACATTTATATATTGAAAGAAAATGTTCTGTGATGGAAAGGTGTTTGTAGTGTGTATGGTGAATGATAAGCTGAAATGTGTTGTTTTTGGGGTTAAAACGTCCCAAAAAGTGTTGGATGTAAAAGTAGGCATCGAAAAAGAGACACCAAATTCAAAAACCCATCTGGTGTCAATCAATGGCATGTTTATAAAGGTATGTGTCAACACAAACAATTATTCTCTTTACATATCAAGCATAAAGAATCTTTATTGACTCATCTCTCTATTAGATTCATTTTTTTATTTGTATAGCTTCACAAAAAGCCTTCCAGATAACATGTTAAACTTTTGGTGGAAAGTTAAAATTCCCCATTTTGTTCCATAGAAGTATGGTTTTAATTATTCTTATTATATTCTATCCTTTGTACTGTTCTTAAGCTGTTATTTATTCCTTCCGATTGTGATTGTGCTATATTAATTTGATCATTGTCACTTTGTTGTCCATCTTGACTATTTGCTTCTCTATAGCTTATTTCACTGTATTTTTTGGTTAAGGTTACGTACTTGTTCATTTTGGTTATTTCTATTTGTTTTTGTTGTTTCTTTGGTTCTTTTGTGTTGTTGAAGTATAATATCCTGATTTTATCATATAATTCTCCCCCTTTTTTTCCTTCATAATTCCATATTATTTTATCATTTTGGTTATTTTTTCATATATATATTTCATTTAATTTTTCTGTGTGCTGATTTCTACTTGAAATTTTGTGACATTCCATTTTTAGGTGTTCGTGTATTATATCACTTACATATTCTATTTGACTATTTTGTGGCTTTTCTATCGTTATCCTAAATTTATTTGTTGTGGGTATCCAAGGGTCTTCGTAGAATCCCTCTATTTCCCATCTTTTATTTTAGTCATTTTTTGAGTATACTCTTCCATAACCATGATCCTTGTTCCTACTGCTCACTCTTATGAAATTTGTATTGGGAAAGTACATTGATTTTAGTCTTAGTTATGAATGCCAAAGTGAAGCTCTAGCACTATGGACCAGGGTTTATAGGGGAGCAGTTTCCAGCTGAACTAGAATCCAACTATGGATTGGGTGTTGTTGACCAAGTTAGGTTGGTGTAGGAATGTCAAGTCAATTTAAATCGGGTTGGGTCATTGGGTAACCCAAACTGGGTTCACATGATCTCCAGTCTAAATGGACGCTTGTCTCTACCTAGGAAGTGACATTCTGACAAAGGGTGTATTAATAAATACATGGGTATATATTTATTATATATTTACAAATAATACCCTCCTTTAACCCTGTTTACTAATCAAAACACCATTTGTCATGCATAATGACGTAGTGTCACGCATTGATTGGTTCTGGAGTGATATCAGTCCATTCAAACCGGAGATGATTCACACCTAGCTTTAGCTTTTTGTGTTCTACATTTCAGTATTTTAATGTACAAGAGAAGAACATAATTGCAAAAAGAAACATGGTTCAGTGATATACTGATATGTGTCTTTGCTTTAAATGAGGGAGATCTTTTAACTCAACTCTCATAAATCTCTACAAAGTTGATTTAGCCTCTTTTGTAGGTGCCTTTCTAAGAGTAGCGTTGCGTGAGTGAGCTCTCATGAGTAGGGTTTTATCTCATGTTCAACATATCGGGACACACTACTGAATGCGTCACACCTAAGAGAATGCTAGCAGCATATGATCAAATGATTGCGATTTTTGATTTGTTCATGTAAAAATGGAAGAATATTTAACTAAAGTTCCGAACATAGTTTTTAATTAAAATGGTCAAAATATCATTTGATCATGCGGACTTTTGGTGTAGGCAATCTCTTCATGTTGGACCCCAAAAGAGGAGACATGTGAAGACTAAGGATGGCACCCCATAGCCCTTATGATGAGGTTCCTTGGCAGCAATACTATTCTCAAGAAAAAAAGAAAAAAAATCCATGAACGGTGTTTAATTTTTTTACTTATTAATATTTTGTAATTTATGTCTTGCATTTTAAGTGAAGATTTCAAGGGACTTTCAAAGATGGATATGGCAGCACAGGCCGGCTCGACCGCATCATTCTTCCATGTAGCTATTAACACAAAGGATTGTGTCAGCTTCTCTTAATAAACACTAACCTCCGCTGGGTGTTAAGGAGTAGATACTTCAGTGCCGAAAAGTGATAAGTGTCCCTACAAATAGAGTAACTCACTTTTCAGCAAAGATGTGTCCACCCCCTGACACCCGGCAGAGGTTAGCAATTTTAAGGGAAGCGGATGCAATCCTTCCTCAGCCCTTAACAGGGGCGGGTGTTCAGCTGCAGCAAAATTTGCTGTAGTTTTTTGTAACATGAACAATAAAATACAAAAGCCAAATGATCAGCTGAAGTAAAATGTGTTGTAGCTTTTTGTAATGTGAACAAAAAGACAAGAACCCCATATTAAAAGACAACAACCCTTGTTAGAAGACATAATGCCCATGTTTCTTGTTCATGCTACAAAAAGTTACAGCAAAACTTACTACAAATGGTCCTTACCACAAAAGACAAAAACCTATGTTAAAACTTAAAAGATACCCCTCCTTTTTTGTTTGTGCTACAAAAAGCTACAACAGTGCTTGCTACAGCTGATCTTTGTCCATTAGCAGGGGGTTGTGTATCAAAGGAGAGAGACGAGCCGTCTATAAAACATTTCCTTTTCTTAACTAAATCATAACATAATTATAACGAAAAAGGTCCAAAGTCTGTCGGTCCATCATTTGGGCCTCTTTAGACCTACGAGGACAAGGGCTAGCAAACCACATGGGAGGCTACTATTCAAGATACAGACCAGCCATTAAAGATAGGATCTTTTGGATAATCACGGCTGGGATTAGGTTCGAAGGAAGTTCCTACCAATGCGTGCAAACAACACTAAGGGACTGATGCATCAGTTCCGAAAAGTGACTTACACTCTTTGGAGGGCTTTTCAGCACTGATGCATCCGCCCCCTGATGCCATTCCCACGCATTAATATGAATTTCATTTGCACCTAATCTTCTTAGGGATTATCGACATAGATGTCACCTAGCTTTCCAAATATTGTGCTTTGCCCTTATTAATCTGTTCTAGAGTTTGTTTATTTTTTCAATTTTAAAATAGATGTAGTCACATTAGTGCTACATATAGAATATATTCGATTCATATTTGGTCTATTTAAGGTGCACATGGAATTAATTCAATTAAAGATTTGGTGTATTTAAGAAAAATCCAGTTATAATTGGATCCAATTTAGAGTTATATTAATATGCCCTTGCTAAATATTCAAAGTTGTTTGAGTTGAATATGTATTCATATAATTTTATACATGCTCAGGCTCAAAATACACTAAATTTAATCCAAATTTGATTGATATGCTTATGACGAATATGGATTCAGATGGATCAACTATGATTAATTATCTTAGCCACTAGGATTAATCCAATATAGTCAGACTAAATATAATTATATCTCTAATATTAATTCATCAAAAATTATCTCTAATATTAATGCATCAAATATGGTTTTTAAGTAAGTATGCTCTGTATTTGATCCAGCACTAGGCCACATGATGAAGTTTCAGGGCCGAATCTTGCTACATGGAATAGAGGTGTTCACTGCATGGACTTATTTTGGCACGGATTTGGTACACCCACTTAAAGATACCTCACATTTGGTAGGACACCTAATGAACAACTAAGGTCAGCCCTGCATCAGGGGTGGACACATCAGTGCAAAATTTTAATTATATTTTTTGGGGGATGCTCTTCACTTTTGGGTGTTGATGTGTTTGCTCCTGATGTAGGGCAGACCTCAGTCCACTATTAAGGGGTCATAGCAAATATTGGAGGCCTTAAAGAACACCTAAGGTCCTCCCTACATTAGGGGTTAGCACAACAGTTCCAAAAAAGTTATTTACATTTTCTGGGCCTTAATTTTTATTTTTGGGAGCCAATGTATCCACCCCTGCAGGGCGAACCTTAGGTGGCTCTTTGAGGGGGCATACCACCACATGAGAGAAAAAAATTGTACATATGGGAGAGTCTTAGATCTCCTATGGAGGAAAAAATCCCTCCAATCGTGATGAGAGAGAAAGAAAGCCAACTATAAAAAAAGAACTTAACCTAGTCAACTTGTGTGCGCAGTTGAAGTGTAATGAAATTTGTAAAAAAAACAAAATAAAATGATATAACTTTTTTTAAACCTTCTAATTTCTTTCAATACATGAAACATGTCTTTTTTTAATGAAAATTCAAGATTTACTTATAAGAATGTAGTAGATTTAACATTAAAACCTCTTGTAGAACCCAAAAAATAAAAAAAGAAAAAGATAGGAAAGAAAGAAAAGAAGGTTATTAAGTTGATTCCATTAAGCTAATGTAAAAATATCCTTGCAGGAAAAAAAAAAAAAAAGAAAAGAAAAGAAAAGTAAGAAGGAAAGCTCCTCGTAAGAAGGAAACAAAGAAAAAGAAAAAAGGAAAAAAGAAGACGGCCTTATACAATCAAATAGAATCAAATATCTTTTCTTTTACAGGTTTAGCTGTCACTCAAAAGTTGTTGGCGTCAGCTAAGAGGCACTTTTTCCATGAAAGCTGTAAAATGTCAGCTCTTGCTTTGCCTTTTCTTTTTCCCGGAACATATGGTTTGTATTTTCTTTGATTAATCTTAAAGCAAATCAAACATCAAATATTTGTAATTACCATTAAACTTAAAATAATTTAATCATCTTTCAAGGAATCTATAATTAATGATTCTCCTCGAATCCAAATCCATATCCTCTCCGGTGTGCATGCTGCTATCATCACTGTGCAACAGAAGGAGGGATTTATTCGTCTCCCATAGTGGTAGCTGCATCTCTGTTGACTCTCTCCATTTTCACGTTACTATTCCAGATCCTCCCTAATCATTAAACTTTTGCTAAAATTTATTTTGGTGCTCAACACATGACGATGAAAACATAAAAAAAAAAAAGAAGAAGAAGAAGAAGAAGAGATTTTTAATTTTATTTTATCACATATCAACCATCAAAAAGGACATTAGCAGAGGTCTTAAATAAAACTATTTACCGTCCCTCTTAAAACCCTAAGATAGTAAATAGGGATGCAAGTATCTGATTATTATCTAAATCCAGTTCATTTTCATATTTGTTTAAAACAAATATGGATATACATTTATCCGTTTCAATTAAATATTCATTCGTTAAAAAAATATTCAATTATAAATAAACCAAATATATATATATATATATATTTAAATTAATAGTCATGTTATACAATATTGTAATTTTAAAAAAAAAAAAATACTATTATAAGTTTTGTTGCATTGCTTTTAACATTAATCCTAACCTAATGGATACAAATATGTTAACCTAACTTATTGAATTTGTTTAATCAGATATATCTGTATTTGTATTCAAGATTTGATTAATTTAACGGATACTATATGTATCTGATTTGATTAAATATTCATTAATTAAAAAAATATCCGACTATAAATGAGTCAAATTTGGATATACTACTATCCGCATTGAATTCGGTTCACTTGCATCCCTAGTAGTAAGAGAGGGTAGAGTTAATATACTTTTGTTATATTTCAATACTCTCCCTTTAGAGGGACACTCTTAAGTGCGAGTCCATAGAATGTGCATACTTGAACACAAAGAGCCTAGGAGAATAGTTGTGTCCATAGGAAGATTTGAACTCCCAACCTAAAATTTTCTCTAATATCATTTTAAATAAAACAATTAACTGTCTCTCCTAAAACCCTAAGTAACAAGAGAGGATAGAGTTAATATGCTTATTATATTTCAATAAGAAGTTTAATGATCAATAAAGAATCTGAAGTGATACACTACCAATCGGTAGAACAAATGTCAAATAAACAAAGTCATTAGGAGGGTTTTTTCCCAGCATCTACTAATTAACATGTCATGGGATAGAAGAAAGATTGGGATTTGAACAAAATTTAAGTTAATTCACAGTGACGAAATGGATGGTTGACATCACGCTTTGTTTCAATTATTCTATTAAGCAGTGATTAGCATAATGGATTAGCATAAATGCTATTGAGCTGTCAACACAATCGGGGTTCATGTATTTTATGGATTCCACTTTTGTCAATTTTAATCTTGAATCAATATCAAAATGCTAGCTTGTTAAGTTGGTAAAATCAATTTGAAGCTTGTTAAGTGGGTAAAGTCTGGTATCACATAAGTGGGTCAAAATCCTGTCTTTACCTACTAACAACTAACCATTGACGTGCTTGTTTATCCCAAAAGATATTAAATAAAAATGTTTAAATCAATTATTATTATTATTTTCTTCTAAAGTCCTGATCAATGAAGGTGCACCTACATGAGGTGTCGTTTTCTAATCGTGGGTTAATAGTAAATAAAAATAAAAATAATGTAGATAGAAGATGAAATGTGGGTGTTAAGTGACTCCAATCTGATTCCGATTTGATATTAAAAAGAGGAATGAGGGTTTGCATGTAAATTCACATCAGCCGTGGGATCAAAAGAGTTATGAAATTTGAGAGAGAAACACTAAGAAAATGACAAACAGGTCCTCGCAAGGTTTTCGTCAACACGCACAGGAAAAAGAAGGCGAGTGTGGCCCGCTTTATATATGTCTGTCTTTTAGCGGGCCGGCAAAGTGCTCTTGTGCGCCTTGCTCTTCCTTCTTGCACTTATCAAATTGTTTGAAAACCTTATTATGACACGAGTCTCCTCTCACACCAATCCGCCGGTTCGAAATTATCTGCACCTCTGTTTTATCTATTTAGCATTTTATTAGATCAATTTATTAAAAATAAAATTACGATATCGTCGGCCTGCAATCTTCCAATAAAAAAAGGTTAATCATAAATTCAGGACTAAAACAAAATTTAAATACCAAATATGGACGACACATTTTATTTTATTTTTTATAAAAAGAAGAAAAAGACCAAAGTGCAGCAATTTCAGTGGTTATGTAATGGAAATGGATGTGCTACACCCACAACTGTAAGTTCCTCCGTATCCCATACCACAAGTTGACCCGTGATGGTGTTTTGAATTTGGTATCTCTTTTAAATAGGGAGCAAATGTTCATTAACCATTTATTTTTAATGGTTTTAACCAAATACACTATCGTGTGGAAAACCTAAATTTTGGATCGTATGCAATAAAATAAAAGAGGAAAAATAAAACAGACAACAATTACACAAAGATGAAAACAATTTGTGCAAAGACAATTTCTGTGGTTTGGTTTGAAGCCAATGCTTATAAGCGAAAACAGTGAAAAAACATAGATTACTATGACCGGTTCAGCCCCCATATAAAGCATAACAACCCCCCAAACCCTAATTTCCGTGGGTCAAATCCAAACCCCAAATCAAATCATAATACAGGTCACATAAATGGGTCATATTCAAGTTTTTCTCCAAATCAATTCAACACATTAAACCAACAATATCCTATTTTTATGGGCACTTATTTTTCTCATTTGAAAATTGTTTTTACAGATTTAATCCTTTATACCTCCTCTTTTGTGCATGGGAAATGGGAGGGAGACAAATTGGGTGTAGGTAATTCATCTTCTAGTGGAGATAAATTGACTCTATTTACATTGAGGATCCTCGGCAGTAATTAAAACTATATTAACGTGCAATTCATGCTTCCAGCATGACATGTATACAAAAATTAAGAATTCTGTTGAAACTTGGTTGGAATTTTAAATCTTATGTAAGCGTGTCAATGTTTGAGAGCAGTTTCACGTTAATGTAATTTAACTTACTGTAGAGAATCTGAATTTACTAATAAATCGTTCCTGTGTACATACCGAGGCGTACTTTGTAGACTAAAGAAATAACACGCGTTGATTGGTATTGGTGTGATATGTCTTCAGTGACACTGGAGATGATTCCAAGTTCTTTAGTTGATAAGAAAGATCGATTTCCAAGGAAATCCTTTTGTCAGACATGCTGAATTATTCCATTATAATAATAATAATTAGAAAAAAAAAAAAAAAAAAAGAAGCCCTCCGGTGTCCACCCTTCCCCTAATGTCCTCCAGCTATTATAACTTATAAGAAGTGGGAAGCTGAAGAACTTCAACAGTTTCAAAGGAGACACAGAGAAAGATGCTAGTAAAGAGTGAGGAATCGACGGTGGAGGAGGGCAACAAAATGACCAAAACGGTCTCTTCAACACCGCACTTCGTCCTCGTGCACGGTATAGGCCACGGCGCCTGGTGTTGGTACAAAATCCGGTGTCTCATGGAGAGTTCCGGCTACAAGGTGTCGTGCCTCGACCTCAAAAGCGCCGGAATTGACCCATCAGACGCCGATTCCGTTCTCTCCTTTGAAGACTACAATAAACCTCTCATCGACTTCTTGTTGTCCTTGCCGGAAACCGACAAGGTAAATTCTCACCACCAATCACCCACCGTCCAGTTAACCTCGAGATGTAGAGTGTCTTGAGATCCATGACAGATGATAGTAGAAAACGAGGAGCTGCTCAAGGTCGATGCTTCGAATCTCTTAATTTATGTTTTCTTTGGAATGTTTTTCAGGTAATATTGGTTGGACACAGCGCCGGGGGAATGAGCGTGACCTATGCAACTCAGAAACTCGGGAAGAAAATCCGCCTGGCAATCTACGTCGGAGCAACGATGCTGCGCTCCGGCTTATCCACGGAACAAGACGTCAAGGATGTAAATTTCGTTCCCAGTTTTTCCTGTCAATTTTTTTTTTTTTTTTAAAAAATTAACGAATGCTCAGTGAGCACGCACCACTAAAGGTCGAGATTCCTCACTGTGAAGGTGACCTCATATCAACCCAATCATGCCACGTATTGAAGGGCTATAGGGCCAAGACCAACCCTTGTACAGAGGATGATAGTGGTTTAGGACGTGGACGCTTTTGGTCCTGCTACGTTTAAGTGGTTGTTTCCAACTTCTGACAGGGTCGTAGTACTCCTCTTCCTTAATCGGTTAGTCTCTGGTTCAGCAATTACTGTAACCGACGGTCCCTTTTGGTTCAGCAATTCCACAGTTCGCCTAGCCAGCGCAGCTCCAACCCAACACACACATGCAGGCCCGCACAGAGGGAAGCTCGGCTTTTCCACTAAGAGAAGCTTCCCTATGTGCCGTGCCAGCTAGCCACATGCCAGATTTTTGGGTTCACTGATCTCTTAAATAGTTAGATGTTTGACCTACTCCATGACCAATCTATGCACCAAAAGTCAGCCTATAATCATCCTTGGATTTGAATTGTCTACACACCTTGGATTTCATGAGCTGGCTCTACAGCCCATTGAATCCATGTGTGGTAAGAATTAGGTCCGAGGCTACAATGGGAACAGCTTAAGTCCGGGGGTAGGAGTATAACAACTCGTTGGGTGTGGGTTCCCAACATCTATGGGTCTATTGGGTCAGTGGATGCCATCAAAACTAGGGCTGTCAATCGGGTTGGGTAAACTTATGCCCGAACTCAGTCCAGAACGGTCTATCCAAATCTGGCTCATTTTAAAATAATGGGCTTCAGGTTGAGTTTGGGCTGTCCTAACTAAACATTCCACATTCAATTTTGGACTGATTTTGGGTTGATAGTTGACCCAGGCATATTGCATGGGCCAAGTTTGTTTATCTTTTTAGTGGGAATTAAGTTTAAGTTTTATGAATGTAAGTGGTTGGATGAAAAATAAATAAATGCTGGGTGTTTAATTATTTTTTGGCTGGGTTATATTGTTACTTATTCGGGTCAGGTGGTTCTTCCTATGAGTTAAATACTTTGGGCCGGGCCAGGCCAGGCTAGGTAACAGGCTGCAATTAAGTCTGCTCGAATATAATTCTAGGCTTAAAAGCTGGGTCCAAACTTGACCTAGCAGAAAGTTTTGTATGTGAAGCTCATTTAATTTTTGGGTCAAACAATTGGGCTTGGGGTCATCCTGGCTCAATTAACAGCCTAAATCAAAACCAAAGCAGATTTCCTACAGAAAGTGTGTAGCGACCCTCTTGTGCCAGGCAGTGGGCAACACATTGTAGAAAAAAGCGAAGCTCCACATCTTACATTCTAGTGCTGGGTGTTATTTCACTTTTTTTTGCTCTGTGTTACCCAGTGCATGGCACAAGAGGGTCACTGTTTGAACCTGGACTAGGCTGGCAATAGTTTTACCAATTGACAGTGGGTAGACTGTTCAAACCTGGGCCAGCCCAATGGCATCCTAAGTTTTGTTGCCCAGATTCTCTACTGCAAAGTAGCAGGGATGGCCCTACCATTCCAATCTGAAGGTTGGGAAAAGCTTCATGGGTATTTTCATGAATACACTAATCATGTTCAAATACTAGGACACCCTCTATTATCCAGTGTATCTACAAAAAAACCATTGTGGTAATGCAGGCATTAGGGATATTCCTAGTGCTTAAGCACTAGAGGATCCTGGCGGCTTTAATTTTGTGTCAAAAGTTATTTCCACAAGTTGTAGCTATTTTGGACCATTTTATTCGACATAATAACAGAAGTTTAACGAAACATAAAATCCTCCTTTAGGACTGGAATTAACCGGTCTGAGTAAAAGCATTTAGAGGTCGCCAATTGGGTTTGATATCTACCTGAACCAATCCCAATATTATCCATTCCTGCCCAACTAACAATCTTTTTTTGCCACTAAACAGGGTGTTCCGGATTTATCTGAGTTTGGGGACGTATACGAGTTAGGGTTCGGATTGGGACCAGATCAGCCACCAACCAGCTCCATTGTTAAGAAAGAATTTCAGCGCAAAATCATCTATCAAATGAGCCCTCTAGAGGTATGAAGCTAATGACACCCATGATCCTAATTAATTCACTAGTGAACCAAAATCTTCTCAGTTGGGGCATGGCCCAGAAACTCTACATCATTCAAGTGGTGGGCCATCAACAGTTACCCCTTATGTAAACCGTTGGATTGGAATCTCTTTTTTTAATATTATTTTGCTGTATTAAATTCTAACCTACATGCTGTAGGGCTTGGTGTATTCTATTATTGCTTGTAATAAAAATATTCCAAACCAGTCGTTTTTAGAGAGGATCTGCAGCCTGAGATTGTTGACCCCTGGTCTACAATCATCAGCCCATGAAAATGTCCTGATATTTGTTTTGTTGGGTTTTTGGGCCCAGGACTCGACCCTAGCTTCGATGCTCTTGCGGCCTGGACCACTTCTAGCGATACAGCGGGCACAGTTCAGCGAAGGAGGGGAGGTGGACCAGGTAAAGCGTGTGTACATCAGGACGACCCAGGATCGAGTCATCAAGCCCGAGCAGCAAGAAGCAATGATTAAAAGGTGGCCACCATCCGATGTGTTTGTTTTGGAGAGCGACCACAGCCCTTTCTTTTCCAGTCCTTTAATTCTCTTCAGCTTGCTAATCAAAGCCGCTGCTGCTTCTAGCAATTGCAATTAGGAAGCTTGGAAGCAACTTGAATAGTTATTTTTCTTTATTTCTCAATCAATAAATTTTGTATTTTCCTTCAATAATGATAATTGGATTGTCGAGTCATCGAGTGCGCGAATTAAAACCGGATGAGTGTTACTTAAGCTATCTTCCCACACTAATATATCGAGGTTGAGCTAATTGGATGAATAGTTAACGAATTAATCATTTGCCATGTTTTTGTCGGAATAAGATTGAATATATGGAGTGCAATTTAGTAAAAATAAGAATAGAGAGGAGGTATAGTTAAATTGTTGAAGAAGATATGTCTTAGAGCAATCATTTTTTCTTAATGCGATTATTTATAGGGAGTAAGAGATTGAAAATGATGTTGCCCATAGAACTAGAGTAGGGTGTGAACAAATCGGAGAAGTGCTTTTGGAGCATCATGCCTCTTAGCATATACCCATTGAAATTGAAAATCTTACAAGTCAGCTTCAAGAATACTACCTGTGCTTTATGAAATAAAATGTGGGCAATGAAGAAACAGTATTTATAGCATGAGTGTTACTGAGATGAATATGTCAAGAAAGATCAATGACAAGCCTAGAAAGTATAGAATAAGAAATGAATATATAATTGCAAACTAAGGGGTAAGACTTCAATGTGAACATGGGTCAGGCCAATGTAAGCCCAATTCAGGTCCAGTTGCTTCAAGAGCCAGAGCCCAGTCCATATGTAGATATTCAGGGCACGCCATTAAAATTTATAGGGCCTTAGCCTCTCTCCAGGCCCATTTGATATGCGTCAGGTCTAAGTCCTGTCCGCAAGGCTTCAAAAAACGTAGCCTGTTAAGCCAGCCCGGCCTATACGGACCCCTAGAAGATACCCCTGTAGGATTAGGACTTACCATTCAAGAGTCCTCTGTAGCGGAAGCTTGCAGCTATCACCATGGGCTGACATGTGGCATTTATAGTGGTGAAAGCATCAAAACACATGTCCAAATCAAAACAGAGGTGCCATGATCAAATGTCAGCTTGTGGTGGTCGCTATGGGCTTCCACTACAGAGGATCCTGTTTCCTCTGATTGACCATTCAATGGTGCAGTCAATAAGACGCTTAGTACCCAGTTGCAAATCAGCATGTGACACACGACACCTGACAAGGATATTTTAATAAATATTCACAATTTTCATGCTTTGAATATTTACAGAAATAATAACCCTTTTAACTTATGTGTAACTACCAAATTACCCCTTTGAAATGGAAATTACCACTTTTATTTTTTTATTTTTTTTTATAGATTATATGATGTCACTTTTTTGATCTAACTATTTGAATCAGTCTCTTCCAATCCAAATCGAATCGGCAGAAGAGACCGATACTTACCCAAATTCATTTTCTTGGGGGTGCAGTCCCGTCTCCTACGGTGACATATTTATTTCCGGGCAGAGAGGATCCCCTGATTTCCCAACCGCTTTGAATAGTATTTTTGCAATTGGACTCACTTCCTTCATAATGACACATTTACATTGCAGAAAATCTTGAGCAGGAGCTGTTACGATCCTCTCCTGTTCACAAGATTTCTTGCCACCAGAGAGGCATATAGTGTACCCACAAAAGTGAAAATCACTTGTCAGATCGTCTCCAGGCCACAAGTAATGGCAAGAATACTTGCAGGTAAAAAGGATTTGGACCATGGTTAAAATATTCAGTGAAATTTAATGAACTTTTTTTGAAACTTTTCCACTTTAAGGGGTGGCGAAATAAATATTAGGGGAATACAAAAATTTCAAAATTTCATCCCAGTGTCATTGAAATTATGTCAATATTAGTGAAATATTGATGAATTTTTGACGAAGTTTTGCTAATATCAATACTCTCGTCAAGATTTATTGTACATGAGTTAAACCCATCCTAAATCTATTTGTTTGCTATAATTTTCAATTGTTAATTCTAGACCAAAAATAATAACTCAAATTAAATCTTTTTTGGTAAACAATGCTGTCTAACTTTAATTTATAAAATAATTAAAATAATTTCTTTTTAAAAATGATAAAACATATATGTATACGTAAATTAGATATGTGTTAGGAAAATTGTTGTATAACTTTATTATATAAGACTTATTTTCAAAATGGCTAATTTAAGATGACAAATTTTGTGAGGTAGTCATGCAATTTGACATGTTTGGTAGTTGTTTGTCTATAAAAAATGACTAGTAGCCATGTGTTATTTATGTTATTTGATTGTTCATAAATTAGATGCTTTGTATAGTTTTTTGAGTATTGAGTGAGTAATCATGCTTCACATAGATTGAAATTTTCGGAACAGTTCACGTTGAAATTTCAACAAAATTTCTATTATATCAAAACATTCTATTAAAATTTCCTCTAAATTTTCAAATAATCGTCAAGGCCATATATCCCTCAAAATTGAAATTTTGAACCTTATCCTCACTACAAAATCACCCTCCAAAAAAGTGAAAACGTGTGCCCCTCTCCTGGTCGCAAGAAATCTTGAGCTGAGTTAAGTAACACGAAAAACCAAATTATAGCACTTCCCCTCACTCTATAAAACTTAACAGAATTAACGGTTTATTAGATTATTTAAATGATGTCATTTATTACAGTTCCAAAGTACGGAAATTAATACCCATCGAACTAAAGTTACTAAACCATATCCCCATCTGGAAATATTTCGGCACTAGTGTTCTTTGTTTTCTCGTCGGCACCAGCTCCGACGCCACCACCAATATTTTTGTCCTCCCCAGAGATTTCCTCGAGTGACCGGCCCTTTGTTTCCGGCACCAAGAAAGTGAAGAAGAACCCGGCCAAATTAACCACCGCGAGCCCTATAATTGCCTGTTTGATCTTTTCTGTATTTTCCCCTAGAGTATAATTCTGCACCCCAAACGCACCTATTATAGCACCCGCTTTCCCTGCGGCTGCCGAGATCCCATGACAGGTTGACCGGAATCTCGCCGGAAAAAGCTCTGCAGGCACAATAAAGGTTGTGCTATTGGGTCCAAAATTCGCAAAGAAGAAAGTACACCCATAGAGAATTGCAAATAACCAGGGCTTCCCATGACAGAACCCAGTTGAAGACGAATCACAAGATTTTCCTTTGAGGTCCTCATATAAAAAACCAACGATTGCCATGAAGATTGACATCAAGAGAAACCCTCCAAGCTGAATGATGTATCTTCCGATCTTATCGATGAGGAACACGGTGAACCAGTAGCCAGGGACTGTCGCGACAAGTGCAACTAAGAACATAGCCTTGGAGATATTGAACACCTCCTGAATTGCGTTCATGGTTTTAGCATTTGGCAACAGTCCAATTGCTGGGTAGATGTCCTTCTGGGTAAGGTTGATGCTATAGAAGGCAATATCCAACAAGAACCAAGTGCTACAAGTCCCAAGTAGGTGGAGCCCATGCCTTTTTAAAAACTCCCTAGAGAAGAATCCGTATGACAAGTTTGGATTGGCGGGAAGCTTAGAATTGGAATCTGCTTCCACATGTATCTCCTTCTCTAGGACCTTAGCCATGTCTGCAGCTGCCTTCTTGTGGTTTCCCTCGACCAGGGCAGTGAACCTCGCCGTCTCCGGCATCTTCATGCGCCAATAGTAAGTCAAGGCAGCAGGGACAGCCCCAAACATGACCACAATCCGCCAAACGAAGTCTCCCTGTGGTTGTGTTGAGAGTATGTGTTCGTTTTCAAAGCTTTTAGCTGGATAAGCAACCAAGAAGGCCTTAGAAACGCTCATAGCGACGGCCCCAGCAACCAGGATCCCAGTCCCTTGCATGGCAAAGACTGCTGCAATGAACCCTCCTCGGGTTTTCTGGTTGGCATACTCTGACATGATCACAGCTGAGAGTGGGTAATCCCCTCCGATGCCAAACCCTAGCCAGAATCGGAAGAAGCAGAGGCTGGTCATCACGCTCTGTGCCGTGGAACCCAACGATAGCCCCGAGGCCACGGCGCAGCCGACCATGGTGATGAGAGTGATCCCATAAACCTTCTTTCTGCCTAGCTTGTCCCCCAGCCATCCGAAGAAGAGCTGGCCGGCTAGGGTTCCGCATAGAGCTACACCAGTTATGGCGTTATTGACATGGTCGGGGAGTTTTCCAGGGCTCTGCTTGGAGGGATCGAAATAGTAAAGGCGGCCAAGAAGCTTTGTGACGGCTGTGATGCAGAAGAGATCGTAAGCGTCTGTGAAGAAACCCATCCCGGCGATTACTATTGCCTTGAAGTGGTAGAGCTGCGTCTTGGCATTGTCTAGGGCTGAGAAGACGGCTTGGGTTCCGTCCTCCATGGCCGGGGTCTTCTTTGGGCAAGGCGGATGAGATGAATTTGGTTAATATGGTTAAAGAGTGGAGGTCTACTATATATAAGAGGAGTTTAGGGGAGGTGGTTTGTAGTTTTCTCTCTTGTTTGAAGTTTTGGCAGCTTTGGGTTAACATGGCAACAATTCCCCTTAGTTC
>JAOXJP010016912.1:0-17496 GCA_025762735.1 Platanus orientalis | reverse complement strand
GAATAAGACGATGAGCCTTATCCCAACTACTTGGGGTCAGCTACATGAATCCTGTTCTGCCATTCCACTGGCCATACAGCCATTAAATCACAAGCACTCATGTCTTTCCTCACTACTTAAACCCAAGTCATATTTGGCCTTCCTGTCATCCTTTTAACACCTTCAACTGGCACTATCTCATTCCTTACTGGTGCAGTCATTGATCTTCGTTGCACATGACCACACACAATTTTTAGTGTTGTCATTTAAATGAATCACAATTCAGTTCTGTGAGATTGTGTGGATTGTGAGAATACTCCAATCGATTGTTCTCTTTCCCATTTGTAACTCTTTTTGATGTGGACTTTAACCATTATCACAGTTCAGTATTGTAGGAAGATTGAAACTTATAACAACATACATATATTGATCTTATGTGATCACATTTATATTTTTCATAGTGAACCTTATTTCATATGGCTAAGTAAAATTTTGCAGTGCAAAGATGAGGAGGAAGTGGTAGCTATTATTGCCCATGAACTGGGGCATTGGAAACTTAATCATACAATGTATTCTTTCATGGCTGCGCAGGTATGTTTCTACCTTCTGAAAAGCTTTTTTTTTTTTTTTCATTTTCTCTTTAAGAATGAGATATTTTAACTATGGAAGTTAAGCATGCGTACTAAAAATAAAAAATCTAAAAAAATGAAAAGAATGAAAAGAAAAAGAGACGAAAAAAAAAGGAAGAAGAAAACTATTGACGTTCAAAAATCAAAGTTCTCAAAAATGAAATAACTATCTTAACTAAGTTCACATGATTCTTTAGAAATGGTAAATTATAATACGAAGGAGAGTTATCTGGAACCTTTAGTGGTTACTATGAACATCAAGTTATGCAACAGATATGAACAGGTGTTATTCTGTCTGGCACACTTGTCTTCACAAACCCAATTTGGGACCATGTCTGTGAAGTTGTTTTGAATGTTAGAAATTATTCTCATTCTTCTTTACTTAAGTAAACACAAAATATGAGATCGATGTATTATTTGAAAGTTAAATTGAGGAAGGTTGTTGGCTTGAATGACCAACCTGTGTATTGCATATGATATTTATAGAAGTATGATAACAGAATTTGTTTTGTAGTATATAAAATTTGCATAAATCAAACAATAAACTAAGATCAAGTCTTCTATGGTTGTAACTAAATGATCCACTTTGACTTGGAGAATTTGTAATAACTAAATGATCCACTTTGACTTGGAGAATGGTTGTAACTAAATGATCCACTTTGACTTAGAGAATTTGCAGCTATAATTGATGTGGCAATGTGGGAATCTTCAGTGGATATGGTATCTGCACTTGCGTTAACAGTCCCCCGCAAGCTAATGGGGGAGGGGGGGAGAACCACCATATGCTTGGATGTGAGATGAGCAAAGCGGGCAGAAGAGAGACCCTTAGTAAAAATATCTGCAACTTGATCATTAGTTGAGATAATGTCACGATTCAACACTTTTTTATGAACAAAATGATAATCTACCTCAATGTGTTTCATTCTTGCATGAAATACAGAATTAGATGCCAATGTAGGTGCATTAACATTGTCACACCAAAGAACTGGAGCTGAGAGGAGAGGTACTCGAATTTCCTTGAATAGCATGCGCAGTCAAAATTACTCAGCAGTAGTGAGCGCAAGAGAACGATACTCTACCTTAGTACTTGAGCGTGAACAACAACTTGTTTCTTGGCACTCAAGAAACCAAACATTTTCCTAGAAAAATAGTATAACCAGAGGTGGAGCGCCGGTCATCAGGGCTACTTGCCCAGTCAGAATCACAAAATGTAGACAACTGAAGTTCACTCTTAGTATAGTATAGGCCACATTCAACTGTTGCCTTTAAATAGCGAAAAACTCTTTTAGCATATGACCAATGAGTGGAGGTAGGAGCATGTGAGTGTTGACAAAGTTGATTTACTGAAAATGAAATCTCAGGTCTTATGAGAGTACAGCATTGGAGAGAGCCCACAACATGTCTATATTCAGAAGGATCGGGCAAGAGTTCTCCATCATACTTTGATAGTTTTGAACCAGTTGGGTAGAGAGATTTGGCCGACTTAGCACCCATCATATGAACTCGGGTAAGCAGATTTGTGATGTAATTTGCTTGGCAAAGGTGAATCCCATTCTCTGTTCGATGAGCTTGAATGCCAAGGAAGTAACTAAGGCACCCAAGGTCCTTAAGAGGAAATTCTTTTTGCAACCTGGAGATGAGAGGACTAATACCAGTGGGATGGGTACCGGTAATAATAATATCATCAACGTATATAAGCATAAAATTTTTGATCTTACCATTGTGATAAATTAACAAATAAGAATCCATAAGAGAAGCCGTAAACCCAAAATCCAAAAGACAAGATGAGAGGTGATGGAACCATGCTCAAGGAGCCTGTTTTAAGCCATAGAGAGTTTTATATAATTGACAGACAAATTCTGGATGCTCCTTATCAAGAAAACCTTGAGGTTGTTCCATGAACACCTCTTTAACCAATGAACCATGAAGAAAAACATTGGATATATCTAGCTGTTCAATTTGTCAATCATAATGCATTGTCAATGCCAAAATAATATGAATTGTTGATGGTTTAATCACAGGGCTAATGGTTTCGGTATAGTTTATACCATATTGTTGTTCAAAGCCCTTTGCAACCAATCTACCTTTGAAACGATCCACAGAGCCATCAGGTTTTTCTTTAATTCGATAAACCCATTTATTTCTAATCACATGATGATCAGATGGGCATGGACAAGGAGTCCAGGTTCCATTGGTAATTAAAGCATCAAATTTTGACTTCATGGCTTCTCTTTACTGAGAGTCTGAGTTGGCTTTACTATAGCAGCTGGGTATAGTTTTACGTAAAGTGGTATGGAAGAGATAGAGAGGATGTTTGGTAGAGTTTATAATCAGGATAATGTTTAAGTTTGAGAGAACCTGTTTGGGATCTAGTGGTCATAGGATGAAGAGACTGAGATGTGATAGAAGAAGGAATAGACACGGATGGAAAATGTTTAGTTGATGTATTAGGTGTAACCAATAAAGGCTATAAAGGGACATCAGATGCCAAAGGACTTGGTGAATGAGTAGGAGTCATGAAAACATGACTTGATAAGGAATCGACACTAATCGAAGGTGGGTTAGAAACAATAATTGTGTGGGTAATAGAATTATGAGATGGTAAAGAATTATGAGATGGTAAAATATGAGAAGAAATATTACTTACAGAAATGGCAAAGGAAGTGTTAGACTGAGTAGTAATTCACCTCCACCATTTGATTGAAGTTGCTTGATTATAGATGAAAACTGATTTTCCACTAACAACTTAAATTTGACAAAGGTCTCAAAAACTTCCAATTTGTTGTAAAGTGGATAAAGCCAAGAATAGTGTGAGAAATCATCTATGAAAACAACATAATAGTTGCATCCACTCACAGATTGAATTGGAGACGTTCATACATCAGTGTGAATTAATTGTAAATGATGAGTAGAAACCCGGTTTAATGAAGAGATTGATTGTCTTTTTCTTTTTCCCAATCAACAAGAGAAACAAGCTACTTCTTTATTGAAATTACAACTAAAGACAAGTAATTGAAAATGCTTAAGAACATGAGAAACTATATCAAATGAGGGATGCCCTAATCTAAAATGCCATCCGAGAGATGAGGTTTTTATTCTAAGCAAAACGGTGAAAGCGGGTTGTCTTTTTAAGAGAACTCCTTTGAAGCTGAATGGGGTAAAGCCCATTTTCACTTTTGCCCTTCAGAAGAATTGCCTTTGTCTAGTTGTCCTTCACAAAAAAATAAGTATCGGTTAGTTTAAATTAATAATCATTATCTTTGCAAAACTATTGGATAGAAAGTACATTAGTAGCAACGTTACGACAATGCAGCACATTATTAAGATGAAATTTAGAAAAAGAGGAACGTAAGACTGTTGAACCAATATTTGCTATAGTAAGGTCAGCTCCATTTCCTACAGCAATAGTGTCATCATTCTGAAAAAGTTATTGCAGAGTCAAGTTCTCTAACTCATTGGTAATGTGGACATTGACACCACTATCAGCTAACCACTCTTGATCATCATAAATTCCGTTGGTCTGTGCTACCAGTGCAACTAGTTGAAGAGGAGGATGTCTCCCCTGATAGGAGTAATCCATCCTATGGAAGTAGTCGAGGGCTTGATGATTGGTTTTGCCATAGATTTGGCATGGAGCTCGAGTGTTGGAATGGAAGTTAAATCCTGAATTTGACTGCAAGGGTGGCTTTGCTTGAGGAGAAGAGAATCTAGTAGGAGTGATTTGTCGAGGTGGTTCTCGAGGAAAGAACTTGTTGAATTACTGCATCTTATTCTTTTAAGCAAAGTTGTGAGGTCCTGGCTTGTTAGCAAACAAGGCAAAGGTTGATGTGTCAACAACAACAAATTATTGTTGATTTAATAGCATCTCATGATTGAGCAATTCATCCTGAAACTCAATGAAGGACAAGGGTTTGTCTTGGGTTACAAGGGTGAATGTGGTGATGAAGGAATTAAAGGAAAGGTTGAGCCCACTAAGAATATAGGATATTAAATCTTCATCATCAATGGGCTTACCAATGACAGCAAGATGATCAGTACAAGTTTTAGCAATCTGTAGAAAATCAATGCTGGTTTTAGAGCCTTGCTGAAGAGTTTGGAGCTGCCGTTTGAGATTAGAAATTCTGGCTCGAGACTGAGAAGTAAAGCAGTTGGATAAAGTTATCCAAACCTGGTGGGAGGTGTCCAATCCATAAATAGCAGATAGGACAGATTTAGAGAGGGTAAGGTTAATCCAACAGAGTAGGTACTAATAATTTTTGGTCTAGACTGTATAGGCTAGATTATGAACATCTTTGCCTTCTGCATCTTTGATGATTTGTGGTGGGCAAGGGTCAGAACCATCCACAATGCCCAATACATCATGACTCCTCAAAATGGGAACAATAAAAGAGAGCCAAGGTAAAAAATTGTTGCCATCAAGTCTGTTAGGAGTCCCTTGCGGGAAGGTAGGAAGATTGAGGGAAGAGTTGGATGAAGGAGCAGCCATAGTGAAATAAGGTATGGGCGTTAGCCGATAAGGCTTTGATACCATGAAAGTTAAATTGAGGAAGGGTGTTGGCTTGAATGACCAACCCGTGTATTGCATAAGATATTTATAGAAGTACAATAACAGAATTTGTTTTGTTGTATATACAATCTGCATAAATCAAGCAATAAACTAAGACCAAGTCTTCTATGGTTGTAACTAAATGATCCACTTTGACTTGGAGAATCTGCAGTAACTAAATGATCCACTTTGACTTGGAGAATGGTTGTAACTAAATGATCCACTTTGACTTAGAGAAGCTATAGTTGACTTGGAGAATCTATGGTTGTAACTAAATGATCCACTTTAACTTGGAGAATCTAATGTTGACTTGGAGAATCTGCTGTTGGAAGTGATGTGGCAATGTGGGAATCTTCAGTGGATATAGTATCTGCACTTACTTTAACATTATTCGTCAAAATCATGTAAGTAGTAAATAGGTAACAATTATATATAGGGAATTTGATGAGTTTAAGATTTGTCCCTGTAAGAGCATGAACTTGTGCTTGATATATATGCTATACATGTGTGTTGAAAATGGAATTTTTTGAAAAACAGTGGCCATGCTACGTAGCACACAATATGATTACTGCCTCTTCTCATTTTTGTTTATGACATGTGTTACCATCTAATATTTTTATTATATCATGTGATTGATTAACTAATCCACTTGAAATGGCTGATGGCATTCATCCTTGTGAATTCGTATGAGAGTTCTTTGATCTTTTCAGCATTGTATATTACGTTTCTGCATTAATGCAGGTTCTTACATTATTGCAATTTGGAGGGTATACTCTTGTGAGGAACTCGAGGGATTTGTTTCAAAGTTTTGGGTTTGACACACAGCCAGTGCTTGTTGGAATTTTCATCCTTCAGGTATGAATTTATCTCAAACCCATTTCTTTTACTTTAATAAAACAACATGTTGTATACTTTTGTAGATTTTTTATATTTGATAAAGTATTTGTAGCTGGAGAAGGCATGAATTTAATTTGATCTTCCCGAAGTATTATTTCCTGCATTTTATTTCTTCTTGACATGTGGCTTTTATCTAAATTACTATGTCTTCATGTAATGGGTACTCTAATAATTTATACTCAAGGAGGACTTTTTTTTATTAAATATAAGAGAGTTATCAATTTTAAGAATGTCTTTTTTAATTTGTGTTCCAATTATTTGAGTATAAGTAAAATATTTGACATGTATGGATATGCTAATGCAGTATTTGGCAAGTATGGCATATTCATGTACCTTTCTTTAAGTTTGTATATTATAAACAAAAGATAGTACTCCGTTAAACTTTTTACACAGCCTTATTACTACTTTTCATCCATTCTTCTTGATCAAATTAGTTTGGGGTTGCTTGGTTTGGGATAGGGTGATGATTTTTGTCTAGATCCCTTCTCTGGATAAGATAGTTGATGGTGGAATGCCTAGTTAGTAGGGTTGGATGATCTTCTCAACTGTTGTGCTTTTCCAGAAAGGTCTGGTTTAAACTCATCTAAAAATCTGGAGTTTCGTGGGTGTCTCCATCTGCTCTTTTAGACCTGCTTTGCAGTTGGCATTTAGGTGCTTTGAGGTTAGAGGGCACATTTAATGAAGGATAATATACTTTGCTCTATCTTGGAGTTTGTGGAAGGAGAGGAACAACCATAATTTATAGATGCTTTTGATCATAGAAGCAGTTGTACAGAAGGCTAGTATCTTTGTATATCCCTTTGAGTGTATTAGGTGTGCATCCTTTCTTTTGTATAACATTCTTGGGTATTACTAGTGAGCTTGTCTTCTTTCTAGAGTTTCTTTGTATGTAGTCTCCTTTAATTTAATTTATTTATTTTTGGAAAATCTCTCCCACATTTTTGGGAAATTCCAATACTCAGCCTCATCTTAATTTCTTAATTATTTTGTGACCATTTTATCTAGGGTCATATCTTTTGTTATCATAAATTGTTAACTCATTTCTTATTACCTCAACCCACTTCAAACCTTTTTGACATAACTTTGTCCCTTTAGCCCTTAACTTGCACCAAATTGCTCCTTCTCACTGGTGCAGTCATTGGCCTTTGTTGTATATGACTAGGCCATTATTTTTTCGGCTATTAGGGCTGCCCTTAGGTTTCTATGAATGCACAAATTTCTATTTTCTACTTCTTAGCCTTGTTGATGCAGGACAAAGATACTTTGGTCAGTTTCTTTCATAGATACTTTGAAGTAAAAATAAACTAACAGAAAAAAAAATAAAGAGATAGAGAAAAATATAAATGGAGTCTTATCTAGGGTTGAAAGTATCACACCTTCAAGATTCTAGAGTCACACTAGAGAAAAAAGCAACTTTAGCCTCGAATTCATCAATAATCATCATTTTTTATTAAGAAAATTCTAGGTCACTAGCATATATTTAGCTTTTACATGTCAATCTTTGTGAATCTCACTCTAACTAAATCTCCTAAAAATAGAAAACTTCTAAATTAACTAAATCCCGTCACAAAGTGATACCCTGCCAATATTTTAGCCATAACTTTCCCAAGTCACATTGGATTCTCAAGATCTTGGTCTTGTTAGAAGGGTAACGAAATAACATTTCAAATGACACCAAAATCAACCCAAACATGTAACTTTTGACCTTCCAAAATAAGGCCTAAAGAAAAGTGACAGAAATATATTTTTCACTTTCTTTAAAATTAAATAAAACCTATTTTATTTGGAAATAAAGAAAAATCCAATTAATTAACAGTAAACTAACCTAGATTAACCTAAGATTGACCAAATTAAAAATCTTTGCCATACAAAAGTATTAAACCCATGATTCCCAAAATATCCCTGTATAAACCCATAAAATTTGAATATGAGCTCTTTCTTGTTCCACATCACTTGCCACTCATTCCTTTCAACATCCTTATCTCACCCAGCAAAAAAAAAAACCACGCATCCCATCTCTGCTATGCTGATTATATGGATGTTTTGGTTTGTTATTCAACATTCTATTCATGAAACATGCAGTCTTGTAGTGGTTCTATTAATTTTACCGTTTTGTTTGATTGTTATGCAATGGTCACTCAGAACTCTAGAAGAAAATCCACCATCTCTAAATCTATAAATAAGATCCTCTACATGCTCTTCCTCCTTAAGTATTATAGATCTACTAAGATAAGCAAAACAATCACTTTGGGTCATTTCTTGGTCATCAATCTTACCTATAAAAAGAAGGGTAGATGATTATAAAATGTGAGTGCCAACTGTAATATGGACTTCAGCTTTGTATATCTGTCATATCTTGATTCTTGACTCGATTAGGTTCCATATGATACTGGCTAATTGTACAATAACTATCAATGATGTTTTGGTTCACTCTCAAGGTAGATGCTGCCTTGAACTGCAGCTTTTAAAGATTTTTGTCTACCCTAAGGCAATCAAAACCAAGGTGTGGAGGTGCGCATAGTTGAGTTGAGATTATCATTTCCTGTTTCAAACATTGAACTATGTAGCGCCAGAATTGTCTTTTAGAGTTGTGCTTTTACTTCCTTTTTCGGCAGGTCCCAATGCACAAACTAGAAACCAAAGTTAGATATACTTCTGGTATTTTAGAAATCGCATCTGTTATGTGGTTGCCTTCATGATTTGCATGTTTCACATTGTTTTGGTTGATATGATTCTGTAGGTGATAGGAGTTGAAAGGTTAGTGTTGCGCAATAAATTGTGGCAAACCAGTTATTACATTGTCAATGAGATGAAGCGAGTATCTAAGTTAAATTTAAGGGGCTTATATATTTCTATTTGTCTTATACCTTGATCTTCAGTTGAATTGGTATTGAGAACAATGTGTTCCTATTAATGTTAATGATTGAAGTAGAAGATGCATATTCTCTGAAGTTATTTTCCCTATATCCTTAACATGGTTTTTACTGTTTGCAGCACACTTTAACTCCTCTTCAGCATATTGTAAGCTTTGGTCTTAATCTTCTCAGCCGATCTGCTGAATTTCAGGTAACTTTCAATTGAAATGCTGTCCTAATTTGTTTTTCTCTTGACTCTTTTCAAGTGGCTTTGATACTTGACCAAATCTGAAGGGTAAATTTCTTTACTCAGGCTGATGCTTTTGCTAAGAAGCTTGGTTATGCCACAGCACTTCGAGCAGCTCTTCTGAAACTACAGGTGACTATTATTAGTTATTACTTATATAATTATTTGTCTCTGTTTTCTGTATATGCACTGGAATGTGATGACAAGGGGTTGCTCTATAGTTCCTCAGGTCTCTGTCTGGATGCATAGAACGTGCAGGAAAGTGAAAGTGATTTTTTTTTTTTTGGTTGAATGTTGATGAATACTGTGCATTTTCTCAAAAAAAGTTGCTTTCTATAGTGGCATGGACAGAACTCACAACTTGTTTATCACAAGCACAAAGTCTAGCCTCCTCTATATCTGTGTGTGCTGTTTATTTCTTACTGATCATTGAGGTTTATTAACTTTCAGGAAGAGAATCTGTCCGCAATGAACACAGATCCATGGTACTCAGCGTATCATTTTTCACATCCTTCAGTAATTGAAAGACTTGCAGCACTTGCGGAAAATGAAAAGAAGGATGACTGAGAATAACATGGGACCTATGAAATGTGATGATGGTGAGTCTACACAATTCAGCGCTTGGCTGCCTTGCTGTTCCAGTAGATAAATTCATTTTCTCATAGAAGTGGATCATTGCAAGCGCAAGCAATAATCAATTTTCTTTACTTCCCATATTCCTAGCTGAATTCACCATCAAAGAACATGGAATAAAAATTTAAAGAAAAAGCTTTGTTTTGCAGTCTATTAATTCTTTTGACATAATCCCTCAAATCTTGGATGAAATACCGTGCTTACATTCATGTATCTGAAACTGGAGTTCATCCAATCTCATTACCAACATCAGTATCTTGACTGATCCCCATCGGTTGCAAGCATTAAGTTTCTTGTAGGGGTGAGTCATGGTAGGTTTTTCCTGTATAGTTTATTACCATGAGGATTTTCAATGATCGATTTAGTAAATGACATTAAACAATGTTTCAGTCGGGGAAAGTTAAGTGTAAGAAAGTACTTCAGACATCCTCTTTGGTTTAACAAATATTGGCCCTACTTCTGGGGATTATCAAAAGACCAAGACCCCACCCTTGGGGTTACAATAACAACATTGACCCTATTCTTAGGGTTTGACGTGAAATTTGGACCCTACCCATGGGGTTGAACAGAGTATATGGATACTTTACTCCAAACCTTTGGACATTGAACTTTGGACTTTTTGAACATTAAACTCTGATTACTTTGAATATGAAACTTTAAACACTTTGAACCATGTAAAATTTAAACACTTTGACAAAGTGACCAAGTGGAAAGCCATAGCTTTAGCCTCTTCAGAATCATAAGTGTGTAGTTCTTTGGATTCATCTTATATGAAGGACCCTTTTTAATCCTTGACTATAGCAACCACTACACATTGACTTCCTGCCGATCTGTCAACATTAATCTTGAAAGTGTTTTTAGGGGGAGGCCTCCAACTGGAATAAAAGTTGTCTTCCAAGTTTCTTGATGAGTCAATTGGGGAAGAGCTTGAAGTTTTAGGATCTGGACAATAAATTATGATCATCATCATGGCTTTAGCAATTATGGATTCAACAAATTCCATCTTATGATCAAATATTAATTGATTCCTTACCTTCCAGATAAATCATAGAAAAATAGCACCTTCTTGAAAAATTCTGAGAGGGGGAAGAGTTGAAAACCACTTCTTAGTCTAATCATAAAGAGATTTACAACAGTTACTCTGAGTCCAAGAGGTGACTGGAACCACACTACTTTAGCCAATTCACATTCAAAAAAATATGTGATCAATAGTCTCTCTCTATCAATTCCACATATAGGACAAAGAGGATCGCAGCTAGGTATCTTGTCATTGAGCTCTTTAGAGGTAATGCACCATTAAGACATCTCTAGACAAATGAGAATTCGGGGAAGAACACTTTTCTTCTTCCAAAATTTCAACCAAAACTTTTTTCTTTTCTCATTTTGAGAAGAAGAAGATCTTGTTGAGTCAGATATTAATTTATAGATAGATTTAGTTAAAAATTTATCTGATGGAGTTTTGGTCTATATTAGTCTGTCTTTGTCTTTATTAAATGATTCATCCTTAGACAAGTGTATCTATAGAATCTTAGAAGCTATGACTCTATCAAAATGATCTCTGATAAAATCCTCCCTTCAAGTTTTGGAATTTCTATTAATAAGATCATTAACATTATTAGCACCATCCATATTTGAATCAATCACTTCTAAAAGCATTTTTAAGTTTAGTATCCATGGATCATATAAAATCATGATATTAGATTCAGTTCCTATCAGCTAACAAGCTCCTTGTTTTAGAATTTCTCTGCATTTCATGATATCCATCCAAGTCCTTGAAGCATTTTTTGAATATTTTCTAGTCTTATTAGGATGGTTAGAAATTGAGTAACTTTGGACATCTCAAACAGGAGGCACAAAGGACGTGGTTTTACTGCTTAATTTGCCTTAGGATAAAGCACCCAATGCTCATATCTTATAAGTCTCCTTATATTTCTATTTCCACAACCTTACAAAAAGATGTTGTCTTGAATTCAACTAGAAAGCAGCCCAAAGTACAACCCATTTGTTGATCCGGAAAACGACCCGAGGGGCCTGCATTTGATCCAATTTGGGTATGACTATCCAAACTGGTTTTGAGGGGTATTTTGGGGGTTGGACCTGCAATATGTAATAGGGTTTCTTGGGATGTGCACCACTATAAAGAGGTATTATTGTAGGTTTTGCAGGTGAGAGGAAGACGATATTTTGAGAGTTCTTTGGGGCTTTGTTTTTTGGGAAAATCTTTTATACTTTATAATCATTGTTTTAATAGAAGTTCTTGATTGTCTCCGTTTTAACTAAAATGGCAGATATGACCCTTAATAGAATAGAATGACAGAACAAGATTCATGTAGCCGACCCCAAATAATTAGGATAAGGTTGTTTGTTGTTATTGTTGTTTGATCGTCTTTGCTTGTAAATTTAAGCAATCTTACCGAAGTATGTAAATCTTATGTTTGTATGATTATTCTTTTGCATGTGATGTTTTTTCGTTTTGATTTACGCTACCGTGACTCAAATCCAAATCACAACAAGAGGCAACCAAAGCAAGCATGGGCTTGTATATGACATCTCAATCTCTTGAGGTAACAATTATGTGGGCGTGTTTGCCTGACGAGGAAAGACAAATTTGGTTGAAACGTCATCTCAAATTTACTCATTTGTCAAGTTTCAGTGCAATAGCTCTGTCACGTGGCAAAAGAATGCTCGTCTTTTCTAGACAATTATATGGCTTTAAATTGTCAATCTTCAACAGCTGTGTTACAATGGGAAAGGAAAAAGAAAATTTATAAGGCTTTAACTTAGTAAAAACAAAGGCCTGGTCTTTATCTCAAAGGACCCAAACAAATTAACTGAAAGAGAAAAGGAGAAAAAAGATGAAAGAATAGAAACAAGGGTAGCGCTCAAGAAGCATTAAAAATGAGTTGATGGATAAGGACACACATACAAGCCAAATTTGGGAGAGCCTTCTTGGTGTTAATTGGATGTGGGTCCAGGTCAACACACCACAAAACTACTACTTTCCCAGCTAGTCCAACCGAGTTCACACCGTCTATTACCCACCCCGACGAATTTTCAGTTTAGACTTTACCCATTGGCATGACCCCTTAGTTTCAAGGAGACATAACATGTAATTTAAATGAAAAAACCAAGAAAAGATAGGCTTCTTCGAAGGAACCAAACCTTTAAATATGAACAAATTAGATAACTTTTTCTTCCTCCCTTTCTTCATTCGCAATGAAACTTGTTAAATACAACTTGATACTACTACAATAACCAACTACTAAAAAAACTCTTTCAAATATTCGTTAAAAGACTCTATCCATGACCTTAGCTACTCACTTAAGATAACTATAAGACTATTTATTGACCCAGATGTGGACTGCTAAAGAGCCTAACAATTAAAATATAGACACATGACATAACAAGTGCAAGTTTTTGAAGCCGATAAGTTCCTTAATGACCCATACTGTCCAGGGATTCCCGCAACTCCGACAGTTCTATGTGATGAAACTCATTGGCCATCCCATGGCTGTTGTGGGACAACCACGTCAACCCACTTATTATCAAGATGTAATTCTCGATTTGGTCACTTTAAACCAGGTGCCACGGGGTCAATTCCATTCAAATGTGAAGAAGAGACCGAATGATGAGGTTGAGGTTCGGCCTGAGGGCGATACCTTGGGCTTGACATGCCAACGCCCGGTTGTGGACAATTATGGGCACCGGAGATTCCACATGTGTAGGTGAAGACTTGACAACTCCATTGTTGTTCGATGAGTTGACTATGGGTCTCTGTTTCAGCTAACTCGATAATCTCTGTGGTGATCTTCCTCTTGTATGTTCTTCGACTAGATGTCGGTGAAGCCGCTGGTGCGAGGGCTTGCATGGAAACAAACGAAGGCGACTTGGGAGTCGTGGGCCTGTCACCATGGTCCAGGTCCACATCTTGGATCACTGGGCCTGAGTTCAGTCCTTGAGTAAACACAGCCCGGTCGTCTCCGGACCGGGTCATAGGGGACACAACCCAACCATTACATCCACATGCATCAGCCCATACTGGGGCGCCGAGTTTGACTCCGGAGGAGTGACTGGGTCAACTGGTCGAGGCACAGCAGGTTGAGATGCAGGACACGGTCGCCGAGGCCGAGTCGTTGGAGAGGGATTGTCGTCCTCGAAAGCGGCTTCTTCCTGGAAGCTAATATCTTCAATGAGCAACCAAGGGTCCCATTTGGCAAGGAGGACCAAGCGGTTCTCGAAAGACCATGGACCCCCCTGCAATACCGAGTCAACATCCTCCTGGTTACGTAACTCGGAGACAAACAGGTCAGAACCGAGTTCAAATGCATGGACTGTGTAAGGGAGATTCCAGTTTCCTATCACTCTATGGACAAAAGCATTCTCGTCGTAGGGATATTGATTGGGGGGAATCTGGTCAAGTGGCTTGAAGTAACTCAGAACGTTGTCCATTTAGACTGGAGATGATTCAAACCCGGTTTTGAAAATCATAGTTTTTTGGGATATGAATTGGGTGGACAACCCCCCTTCAGTTCTCATTAGTCTGAATTGGGAGTGGCTGAAGGAGTATGAACAAGAGTGATTTAGGATGGGAAACTATGCCGACGGGTTTTAGTATGTGTCTACAAACATGGAAAAGCAGTTTCTTGGTCATGGGTTTCTTATTTTGTGTCCACATTGATCTTATTAATATTCTAACGGGAAAGGTTTTTTGAGTTCTGAGTGAAAAAAAAAAAAAAAATCAGATAAAAACATGAAGTAAGTGAATAATTGAGGAGGGCGGTTCACATATACAACTCTCATACAAAGGAGCAGCAAATGTTCTGTTCAGAATTTTGTAGGTCCTATCGTGTCCTCTACCACAAGTTGACATGTGATGGTGCCTCTTTTAAGCAGAGAGCAAATGTTCATTTGAACACTTATATTATGGTTTTAATCCTAGACACAGCACTTATATTACGGTGTTAATCCTACACACCCTATTTTAATGGATACCTATTTTTAGGGGTGTTAAATGTTTGAAACGACCTGTAAACCAGACACGAACCCAACACAAAATAACTGGGTTAGGGTTGACTGTAAATGTGATTCGGGTCATCCGCTTTGACATGATTAATAAATGGAGTGGTTCGGGTTGAGTCATATAGTTGAATACCCTTGGCACAACACAAATATGACCTGCCAACATGAATTATCACATAACCTATGAATCCGACATGAACCCAACACGAAATAAGTAGGTTGATTGTAAACGTGTTTTAGGTCAAAATGGGTTGACCCACTTTGACACTATTAATAAATGGGTCAGGTTAAGGTTGAACTATATAGTCGTATACCCTTATCTAGACACAACGTGAACCCAACCCGCCAACACGAATTGCCACCCCTACCTATTTTTTCATTTAGAACTTTTTTCACTACTTCTACCCTATGCAGTATGCGCCCAGCCTTTGTGTGCAGGACATGGTAAGACATACAAAATCCTGCCTAGAACATCTGTTTAAGTGATATGTACCCACATACATATTGCTCACATTTAGGATCCGATGCAGTAAGTTAAACTATTTTAACATGCAATGACTAATTAGTATCTTTGGTACGGCACGCATACAAAAATTTAAAACTCTTAGCAATTTACTTTGAGCTTTAAATTTTTTTGTAAGTATATGTACATTTTGACTTTGGAGAACAGTTGCATGTTGATGTATTTTAACTTATTACACGTATTATACAAATATATTGAAAACAACTTTCCATGAACCTATTGATTTTTCATAACTAAAAATATCAAGAATAGTGACTTGTTTTTCTTAGAAGAAAATGCTAAAAATTAATAAAGAACAAATCTTAACAAAAAACCTCTTATTCAATAACTCAATAATGATAATGTTTCATTACATTATATTGATATTTATTTATAATCCAAAGCATAGTTTTGAGAACTGGACCGGACATCAAACTGATAAGGTGGGCGGTTCAAGTTTAATCGGGTTTAACCATTGGTTTACATGATCTAACCGCGGTTTACCTAATCATAAGTAAAATGTACTATAATACTAAAAAATAAAACAATTCATTATACATTAGAAGGCTTATGACTGAGTTTCAAATTTTTTACATACCAAAAAATATCAAAAAAAATAAAACAATTCATGAAAAGTGGAATTGGAATGTGAAAAGACACATTTTTAGATTTTTTTCTTCATAATTTACTAAAAAAATAAAAATCGGTTGGTTTTATTAAAACCAGGTTATTAAAAAATTAGCCGGTTTTCATCGGTTTTGTTGGTGATATCCGATTTTTGGAAAATCATGTTTTTAAGCCTTTAGAACCGTTTATGGTATGGGTTTTAGGTTTAACTGGGTCAGACCGCCCGATCCAATCCAATTCTCAAAACTATGACCCAAAGATTAACAAAAATAGAAAAACCTTAAACAAATCTAAAAAAATTCATTCAAAATTTACATGAAAAATATTCTGATCTCGTACAACATCTTTAAACATGATATTTATGTTGAAAACAATTGGATTTGATTTTTTTATGTAAAATAACAATTATAGCCTTTAAAAGGCTTTTTTCCAACGCATCAAGAATTGTATAAATCGAAAATCTATACAAAAAGTTATACTATTTAAAGAAATATTATGCACAATGATCCAAATTACGGATTTATGAGAATTTCTCATTTTGAGTTCAAATAAAATCCTAATCTTCTAAAAACTTTTTGTTATTAAAACAAACACTTAACAAATAAAAATATTTTTAATAAGAATTAATGAAAGAAAACATTTCTAAATAAAATAGAAATCATATTAAACGTTATTAGTAATTGTTTTTCTGTCATGATTTAAAAAAAAAATTATCTGACCTAAAATCACGTGCTACCACATGTTGCACTGTAGACTAGACTGGATCCTCTCTTGCCACTTATGACTTGCTAAAGTCCTATATGACAGTTGGCATGACACTATTGGAGGAAAAAAGTGAAATACAATTTTTGAAAAATGCAATTCACTTTTTCCTGCTAATCATCTCCCGCCACCAATTAGATAAGACCTTAGCAGGTCATAGGCCGGCGTCGCACTGTATCACATGTCCTATCTTGGTGTTGTAGAGTTGGACACGTGATGGCCAAAAAATAAAAGAAGCAGATGACCGTTGTACAGTTTCCCTTGGCATACAATTAATTCCGACCAAAATAAAAAAATGAGGACAAAATGGCAGTTGGAGTCGCTGAAAGGAAAGCATGGGTTACAAGGATGGTTTTTTCATGTGGCATTCACACTTCATCAGAAAGCAAAAAAAGAAAAAAAGCCTGTTTCCGAGGAGCGAGGAAAAATAATTGGAAATCTTTGGAAAACTAAAACTTTTGATTTTGAACAGATGAGACCATCATTCTAAACAGAATCCTTATTTAAGAATTTTGGATTTGGGGGTTTTTACCATATAAAAGAGAGAACCGAAGGTTAGTTTGGAGTAGACCGAATTAACAGTCTTATCATCTTTACATCTCATGGGCCCCAATGTCAGGTCTCGCTTCATTCTGTGAGGTCATTTTATGGGCACAAAACAAATAGGGGTGTAAGCCCATTTACACTTATTGGGTTCAATTAATTGGGATGATATCGTATGTGCCACACCCCTGATGGGACCACTCAGGGGTGGAATCAATTCACTTTTTGGAGGTTTTTGATTCCCCCTCCTGAGTGGT
>JAOXJP010016901.1:0-17496 GCA_025762735.1 Platanus orientalis | reverse complement strand
GCTGACGTCAGTGTACGGCCTGCTGACATCAACAGTGTTCTTCGCTGCTCTTCGTTGCCAATCAATCCCTAATCGAATCCCTTATGCTCTGATACCAAGTTGGTTTGTATAGGTTAAAGATGAGTTAGATTAAGAGAGTAAAAGAAAAGAAGAATAAGAAGAAGAAAAGGGAAAAACGTATGGAGAAGAATAATGTAGTCATACAGTACTTCCATACGATCTTTTATTTATATACTACGGTTACAAAAATACCCGTATACCCTTATACCCATTATACCCATACATATACGCGCTTTCACAAAGAAAACAAACTCTCAAACCCTAAGCCCCAAATACACCCTTTGCCCCTTTTTCTCTTTATCAAAGTTGAGATACCTCTCAGAAAACCTTAACGCATCTTATATATGCGGTTACATAAAAGAGAACCGAATTGGGTCGCGGGTTGGGTTATGAAAACTGGTCGGGTCAAGCGGCAGACGAGTGGCTTGATCACTAGTACTTCTCTGAGACATCAGTAACATCAAGAACACATGGTAGAATTATATCTACTCAACAAATCTCCACCTTTGCTTGAATTCCATTAATCTCTATAAAATAGAAACTCCTCTAGTTGTCCTCACATAAGCCCCCTAGGGGAACTCAGGTACTACCAAAACAAATCAAGTCCAAGCAGTACTTGAACTTGACTACAGGAATGGGCTTGGTCATCATATCTGTTGGATTCTCTGCTATAGCAATTTTATTCATTACGATAGCACCCTCAGAAACTACATCTTGAATAAAGTGAAGTCTGACATCAATATGTTTAGTCCTCTCATGGTACATCTGATTTTTAGTCAGATGTAAGGCACTCTGGCTATCACAAAACACAATAATTTGTTCCTGCTGGAACCCTAGATCACCAACCAAACCTCTTAGCCAAATAGCTTCCTATACTGCCTCTGTAGCTGTCATATACTTTGCCTTAGTAGTAGACAAGGCAATTGTGGACTGTAAAGTTGCCTTCCAACTAATGGCACCATCACAAAGTGTGAAAACATACCCTGTCAGAGACCTCATATCTAGATCTCCAGCATAATCAGAATCAACATATGCAACAGCACTACTAAAAATGTCACTGCCCCGATCATATACCAACCCAATATCTGATGTACCTCTCAAATATAGAAGAGTCCATTTCAAAGCCTATCAATGTGTTTTTCCAAGTTCATCCATGTACCTACTAATCACACTAACCTCTTTTAAAATTCCTGGCTTAGTGCACACCATAACATACATAATGCTCCCAACAACATTAACATAAGGAACACGTGCCACTTCTCCTCAGTTTGTGGTGATAAAGCAGTTAAGAGTTTGAAATGAGCTGTAAATGTAGTACTCACTGATTTTGACTCTTGCATACCAAAGCACTCTAGCACCTTCTCAATGTACCTTTTCTATGATAAGTACAACCTACTTGCTCTTCGGTCCCTGTGAATTTCCATACTCAATATCTTCTTTGCAACACTTAAATCTTTCATCTCAAACTCACCACTAAGCTGAGCTTTCAATTTGTTGATTTTAGACATGTTTTTAGCAGCAACCAACATATCATCAACATACAAAAATAGATAAATAAAAGAACCATCCGAAAGCTCCCTGTGATAGACATAACTATCAAACTTACTCCTACAGTAGCCATTTCCAACCATAAAGGTATCAAACCCTTATACCATTGCCTAAGAGTTGTTTCAAACCATATAAAGATTTCTTCAATAACCAAACATAGTCCTCATTTCCCTGGATCATAAACCCCTCAGACTGATGCATATAAATCTACTCCTTTAGTTCACTGTGCAAAAAAGCAATCTTGACATCAAGTTGCTTAAGCTCCAAATCAAATAGAGCAACAATGGAAAGTAGCACCCGAATTAAGCTATGCTTCACAACAGGTGAAAACACTTCATTGAAGTTAATGCCCTCTGTCTATGTATATCCCAATACCATCAGCTGTGCTTTGAACCTTACATCTTCCACCCTTGGAGTTCCCTGCTTTTTCTTGAAGACCCATTTACAACCCACAATCTTTTGGCCCTTTGGCGGTCTCACTAGCTTCCAAGTATAATTTTTGTGAAGAGATTCAATCTCCTCACTCATAGTAATAGTCCATTGTGCTAACTCTTCACTAGTGATGGTCTCATGATAAGTACACGATTCCTTAACTACAATATCCTCTAACACACTAAGTGCATAAGCAACCAGACCTGCATAGCCATATCTCTCAGGTGGTCTAATCTGTCTTATTTCCCAGTTCCGAACCAGATTATATTGTTACTCTTGTGGTGCGTCTTCCTCCTTAGGATGTTGCACTTCTTCCTCATCAACTTGAGCTGCAACATCTTCTTGAATATTTTCTTAAGCTATAATCTCAAGCTCCACCTTCTCCCTGACACTGTGGTCTTTTCCTGCATCAAGACACTCCTTAGGATTCAACATAGCAAACCCATCAAAAGTCACATCCCTGCTAATAATAAGTTTGGATGTCTTGAAATTAGGACACCACAACCTGAATCCCTTCACCCCATCTGCATATCCTAGAAATATGCACTTCTTTGCTCTTAGCTCTAGTTTACCCTCATTCACATGAGCATAAGCAGGACAACCAAACACTCTCAAATCAGTATAACTAACAGGAGAACTAGATCAAACTTTCTCATGAGTCTTACACTCAATAACAATTGATGGAGAGACTTATTCACCAAATAACAAGCTGTGTTAACAGCTTTAACCCAAAATTCCTTGGACAATCCAGCATTATAAAGCATACACCTTGTCCTCTCCAATAGTGTTATATTCATCCGTTCTACAACACCATTCTGCTGTGGTGTATTTTTGACTATGCGGTGTCTCACAATCCCTTCATTGTTGCAAAACTCATTAAAAGAACCCCTGCAGAATTCCATGCCATTGTTAGTTCTCAAGCGCTTGACCTGTTTCCCTGTTTGCTTCTCGATCAAAGTCTTCCACTGTTTGAACTTAACAAAGACTTCATTCTTGTTCTTTAGATTAAATACCTAGACCTTCCAAGAGAAGGAACACGAGAGGGACCCCAAAGATCCAAATGAATATAATCTATGGTACCCTTGGTTCTATGAACAACCGTATTGAATGAACCCTACATTGCTTCCAAAAAATACAATACTCACAAAAGTCCAGTTTTCCTATATTCTGACCACTAAGAAAATTTTGTTTGCTCAACACTGTCGTACTTCTTCTCTCACTCATATGCTACAACCTAGTGATGTTTGAATCTGAGTACGAAGTAGATACAACAGCTGCACCTGTAACTGTACTACCTTGCAACAAATAGATGTCATTCTTCCTCTGTCCCTTCATTACAACAAGAGCACTCTTCAAGACCTTCAAAACTCCACCTTAAGTTTTACAAGTATAGCCATTAGAGTCAAGCATACCCAAGGAAATTAGGCTTTTTCTTAGTTCTAGAGCGTGCCTAACATTAGTTAAAGTTCTCACAATACCATCATACATCTTAATTAGAACTAAACCTATCCCAATTACCTTATAGGCTACATTATTTTCCATCAAAACCTTACCACCATCTATTGATTGATAAGTGATAAACCATTCTCTGTTAGGATAAATGTGGTAGGTACGGCCCGAATCAAGAATCTAATCACCAGCTAGGCTACTATCAGTAATTTAGAGAATATCACCACCACTGTTCTCTACAACACCAGCAACATTCTCTGAATCAGAGGTTTTCTCATTTCCTTTCCCTTTACGCTTTGGACAATCTTTTCTAAAATGTCATGTCTTGTGATAACGGAAACATTTCAATTTTTTGGATTTAGATTTTGATCTAAACCAACCTCAGCTCATCTTTATCATCGTTCAACATGGTTTCAGGTAGAGAATCTCTAACCTTCAACACTTTCATCAACCCCTGTTGACCCAATAAGGCTTGCATCTTTACCTGTCAAAGGCTAAAATCATTCCTCCCATCAAATTTCTCTATGTCAAACTTTGCCGCCATTTAAGATTGAAACAACCAAATAGCTCTGATACTAGTTTGTTGTGATTAAACCCACAAACTAGAGAGATGAACAAAGTAAACAAGAAACGCAAAACACATAGAACACAAAGATATACATGGTTCAGCTTATAGCCTACATCCACGGACGAAGACGACAAAAATTTCACTATAAACAAATGAGATTACAAAGAAAACAAGCTCTCAAACCCTAAGCCCCAAATACACCCTTCTGCCCCTTTCTCTCTCTGTCAAAGTCGAGATACCTCACAAAAAACCCTAACGCATCTTATATATGCGGTTACACAAAAGAGAACCGAACCGGGTCGCGGGTTGAGTTACGAAAACAGGTAGGGTAGGGTCGGGTCGGGTCGGGTCGGGTGGTAGACGTGTGGCTTGATCACCGGTACTTCTATGAGACATCAGTAATATCTAGAACACAAGGTAGAATTCGAGCCACACTCAACACAACTCATGTGGGAAATTTCTTTTAACTATAATATTTTTTATTAATAAAAAATTTTATTAAAAAAAGGAGAGGGGATAAGCCATCTCCTAGAGAAAGAAAGAACAAGAAAGAGGGGAAGGAGAGGAGAAAGCTACCCCCAAAGGCCAACCTTACACCCTTACATTAAATAGGATTACAACCTAAAATCTCATTCCAATTCTTTTTAAGGTCCCCAGGCTGAAGAAGAGAACCACCCTCACATAGGAAGGCCCACCAGATAACTCTCTCCTTAATCAGATTAAAAACTTGATATCAAGGCTCCACATAACCCTCGAAGACCCATTATTCCTCTCCAACTAGATAGACAACAAACTGCAGTTGGGACTAGTCTCCAAATGTATTTTCCTCTTGAACTTAGGGCCTTTGTCTTCTAAGCATGAAGAAGGCAACACAAATCCGGAGGAGTCACCCAACAAAAATCAAACTCCCCAATCACCTTGCACCAAATTTCTCAAGAATAGGGGCAATGGAGGAGAATATGAGCAATGGACTCCTCATCCTCATGCCATAGGCTGCCAAGTTGGTAAGGTATAGGCCTTTCTTTTTCAATATTTCAATAGTTGATATCTTTCCCAGGGCTGCTGTCCATAAGAAGAACTGGATTTTAGGGGAATTGGGCCATACCAGATTTCTTTCCAAGGGAGGTGACACCACAAGGAATTATCCATCCACTCTGCACATGATTTGATAGAAAATTTCTTGTCGTGACTTGCTGTCCAACTTCTCCTATCCATCTTGGTCAGGTCCATAGGAACCTCCCCAATCCTCCCCAATAAGGAAGTGATGTCTGCAATCTCCCAATCAAAAGCTAGCCTCTTCATAGGCTGCCAAACAAGACTTCCTTGAGAAGAATCAACAGAATCCGCCACCAAAGCGTGGGGTTAGAAGCCGAGGAGTAGATCATCGGATAACAATAAATAAAAAAGGAATGCCTGATATACAAATGTCCATAGTCATGGAATATTGACATATGTGTAAGAATACAAAGAGAATAAATACCTCCTACAAAGAATCAAAGATAACACTGACCCAATTTCTCCCTACAAAAATCAAACATAATTCCTTCGAATTTCTCAAGTATAAAAGCTAAATGGAAAAACAAAAACAAACAAAAAAAAAGTTTCACTGTCACTCTCTTAATTCAAAAATCTGTCGATTCCTCTCCTTTCATATGCCCCAAGAAATGGAAAATAGGAGTGAATTTTGTAAGATGCAACATCAAGGGTTGAAACCTTTCATCAACCAACCTTGGATGAGCTTTGATATGTAGTGAGAAATAATCAATTGGATGAAAAAACTTCAAAACATCCAAATCTTGTATGCGCCGTTAAAAAACATGATTAGTGTTTAATCAATTGCCCACTCTCTTTGCAATAAGTTTTGCATTATATAATTCCTCCAAATCAGATGATCGACAGTAAAGATTTTACTGTCATAGAAGGAAAGTGAATTTAAAGAGGAAACAATGTGAACTCTGCGAAAGAACCTCTCGCAGCACTGACAAAGTAAAGAATGACTTGATTATAAATAGGATAAAAAGTTCATCCCCACCAATGCCCCAGCTGGACTGAGATTTTCACCTGATTCATATGTAGAAGGCTAATCAGTTGGTCAACCTTCCATTCATTCACATGACTTTAGATACTGTCACTTCGTCAAGGAAATCATAATGTGCAGGTTCTCCAGTTATGCCCTAAGCTTTGGCATTGAGTCTTCATTCACTATATTATACGGAACCTTGACCAAGAAACATAATTTAATAGTGCTCTTCCCTGGACCCAAACTACACTAAAGAAGGAGAAATCAAGATGAACACAAAACGTACTCCATGAGGGAGCTTCTTTGGTGGAGAATTGGATGGCTTGTTACTGTCTATTGATAAATCTATTTTGATTTACCAATCATTCCAAACCCCAAAGAGAGAGAAACCCTTACCCAAACATCCAAAATAAACATAAAAAACTCCACCTTTTTAACTGACAAAAATACCCGTAACAAATGCTTTAGGAGCACAGCTCCAAATTCCCACCATATGAGATTCGCTATGTGATGCAGGGAAGCTTACAAGCTGTTGTATGCATGCAGGCAATGGGTGCATAATATATATTAACAGCCTTGTTAACACACTTAAAACTGAGGAGATTCAGTTACTATTTTAAATAGAACAGCACCTCAGATTTTGGAAATACCTTCACAGTAGAATTATGAGTTATTGAAAGAGCATACAACAACTTATCTGACAAATCTTCAGTAATGGAGACTTGATTCAATAGAAATCAAAAGTGAAATTAGTCCACACCTAGAAGGTTTGAAGGCATTTGGTATTGATAAAGAAACCAACAAATAAAAAGACAGTGATGAGAGAGTAGAAGAAGTTTCAGTCAGCACCAATTGATCGGTCGTTAGCAGCACCAATTTACTAACAGGAGGGTTTATTAGCGGCACTAACTTACTATCAGGAGAACCTACAGCACCAACTATTAGGAAAAAGAAGAAACGCCAACTTCAACTTAAGTTTCAATAAAAAAAATTCATAAAAGGGCTCTATATGTTAGGAAATTAGCCCTTTTATAATAATCATAGCAGTCTCCAAAATTAGAAACTAATATTCTCAAGTTTTTAAAACCTCAAACCGTAATAAAACCCTAAAGACGACTTGGTCAAAGTTAAATTAGTAATATCCCATATAATCCTAAATACCCCTCTTTGATTTGTTAAAACCCTAAAATAAAAGAACTTACTAAAGAAATACTATTCCCGACACATCTGAAACCTCATCAATATTTTGGTCATAACTCTCCCATATCACGTCAGATTAATGAAATCTTGGTCTCGTTTGAAATGTAACTAAATAATCTAATGGTACCAAAATCTAGCAATGAGCAGGTTTTGACCTCTGAAATTAGGGCTAAAAGCTAGTTAATGGATTATAAATTTAAATAACCAAAACCTAGTTAAAGAAAGAAAAACCAATCCTAAGCGGACTCCACACAATCATCCATGATTGTCTAATTTCTACTTGCTGCTTATGGATGCTCCTGCATCACTATGCTTTGTATCCCTAAGAATCCATCCCCTTGTCCAGATTCTCTATGGGGATCTTTGGCTCACTTTGACGTGGGTCCACAGGAAACAGTGTGTATTGTATAAGAAGAGAAACACCACAGTGCGTATTGACAATAGTATCTCACTGTGATGTTTTGTGAGTGATTCTAATGAGACAATCCAGTAAACTCTCATTTGTATTTGGATCCAACTGAAAAACTAAGAACTCAATCTTATTCTGTTGTAATATTGCTTCAGTGAGTATGGTTTCTGTTCTTAGAAGATTGGTGGTAAGCATTTCTGCCCTTACTTTTCTCTTATGTTCTTTTTCTTGTATTAATGGGGGAAAGTGCATAAAATCACTAGCCATGCTGACAGCAAAATTTTCTTATATAGATATCAAATGATACATTAGCTTCCTAAACATCCTCCAACAAAAACACTTGATAGAATCAAAAGGTCACCCTCCTAGGTAGATTGCTCCTCTGATACCCAAAACGATGGTTACACTATATTCACAAACTAAGCTCAAGTGCACTGTTTAACACAAATGGCTTTTCTAGAGCTACACCCTGAAGGATTTGAAGGGAAGGTAACATTTAACCACTGTAAAAATGCCCCAATGAAGGTGTGAAGAAAAACATAAAAGAAACAAAGGACGTGAAGAAAGAAGCCATTGATTGGAAAGAAACTAACAGATTAACTGAATGCAAAGCACATGAACTTTTGATAGGAAAATCAAGGTTAGCAGTAGGAGAATCAATAGGAACAAAAGATTGAGTATACTATGTACTTTCTACGTAACAATAAGATGACAACTTTTAGGTTCTGTTATATTACCAGTAGGGCCGACACACATATGGACAGTAGAGCAATGTCTTTCTTTAAAAATCATTTCTATAGCGACTTTACTTTTAGGGAGTTTAAAAAAATATCCATAAAATTTTAAGCATATTGGGAGATTATATGGGCTATTTGGTCTTCACTCTGTTATTTACCACTAGAGAGAGAGAACAGCTACGATACACCATACAGTTGGGAGCGTGGGGAGGTGTGAAAGGGAATAACAGTCAACAACATAGTATATAAGGAGAATAAAAACACCATGCTGTTCCCATTAAATTTAATGCCCAGAGACAAGCATAAACAGTGGTTCATAAGAAGATAACTATTAAATGGAAAAAATCATGGCACTGTGTTGACGCTGGGGTTAACAGCCAAGCCTCTTATAAAGGTTCGAACAGGTCTCTTCCTCAAGGAATCAATCCTAGAAGAGTCAATTAATCACGTGGGAGTCTTAACTTATGTCCCAAAACTTGGAAGGCAGCATGTGGGACCCATCCATTGGTCTAGTCAATCAACCCGTATGGTTCGACCAACCCAAACTCTTTCTTGTAATGTTTGTTTTGTTATCCAAGAGTTCAGTCATCAGTCAGTAGTTATTCCATTAGTTTCTAATTATAACTAATGGTCAATTAAGTGAGAACAGAAATTACAATCTCTTTGTTTTATTTTTAGTAGTAATAAGGGCGGCCCAGTGCACGAGGCTCCCGCTGCGGGGTCTGGGGAGGGCAAGATGTACACAGCCTTACCCCCATTTTTGGAGAGGCTGTTTCCGTGAATTTTTAGTAATAGCAATATGAAATTTAGAAGAGAGTTTTTAAAGAATGAGGAATTACTCCTTCAAGGTTATCATCGATTAGTTTGAGTACACAATGGCATGGGACAACTGGAGTGTGTCTTGGGTGTTATTTTGAAGGGTTAATAGGAGATAAGAGCTAGGATGGATGGTCGAGATCAACAATTTGTAGCCCTCAATCAGTCATTGCAGCAGTTGGTTGATCAAATCAACGCTTGACTTGAGAAGCAAGTTGAAACATCTGCTAACCAGAGACACTGACATCTGAAAAAAAAAAAAAATGGAAGCTGGTACCTCCATGTAGCTGCACCACTAGAATAACTGCCTAAACCAGCTAGCGTGCCTCTGTGCATACCAATGAATGTGAGCTTGCAACAGAGAGCTGATGATGGATTGAGATCTTGATCTCACGGTCTTTCTTAATAGGGTTAGCATGAAAGTTCCATATAGACATTTTCAAGGAGACCAAATTTTTATTGTTAATACAAGATCTGAGAATATACTCATTTGCTGGTCTGAACTATTGAGAGGGAGATAATGCCAATGACTTGGACGTGTTACTAAATAGGCTGGACTAAAGTTAGCCTTACAAGTAAATATTTATACTTAAAATACTATGAATTACTCTATAAATCGCCATGAGTTAAAAAAAGGTGATAGAATTGCTTATGAATAGAAACGTGAGTTTACAAGCTTTCTGCCTGATTTCAATTGATTGAGAGAGATGAAATGCCTGTCCAAGGGTATGGGTAATATTCCAACATCCAAAGTAATTTAGCTCATTTTGTATTGGACTCAGTTATTGAGGCATATCAATATGCTAGAAGGTTGGAAGAAAAGATCAATGAATTCTTGAAGCAGTGGGATGGGAAGGTGAGAGTTACATTGCTAAAGAAAGTACCCTAAAAGGACAACAAGATCATTGTTACTTATGGGTAAATGAGTCATTTCCCTACAATGTCAAAAGAGAGAATTTGAATTACTTGGACAGTACTGAAGATATAAGAGGAAAGGAAAAATAAAATAAAATAAAAAAACCTAACTCTGACAAAGAAGAACGGGATGTTCACATGTTTGATGGAATAGAAGAGCCACCACAATTCAGCCTCAAACTTACTTGGAGGAGAGCATTATGGGTAAATACCCTAAATATTCCACAAGTACTAGACCAAATTTACGCTGTGAAATTTCTCCAAATTGTAATATTAATGGTGGGTTGGAGAAACCAATATATATATAGTCATCAACTCACAAAACTCAGTCAATATGGTATCCGAATCACTTGCAGATAACATACACTTGCAGGAAGTACCGTCATACTAGCCATTCAATATGCATGGTTTCAAATATTAGCATTAAGAAGAAATTAATTAAATGTGCTCATAGACACTTAATTCAGTAAATTTAACCATCAAGTTCTGTGTTATGTGGGAAATGTGGAGGAATGTGATATTCTCAGTGTCATTTACTTTGCTAGGAAGAATACCATCAAGATGAGTAAAGAAAGAAAGGAATACTACTATTTCCACACCCATATGATCCTGCCACACAAACTAAAGCAATTCCATACTTCTTAAAAGAGGAGTAATAAGGGCTGTCAATTGTAAATATTTCTTCGACTATTCCATTGTAGATATTAAGTTTAATTGGGTTAACATTGTTAAAGGGTGCAAGTCCCCTTAGTTTTGGTTGGGAGGCTTGCTGTGTGTTTTTTTTTTTTTTAATTTTTTGGGCAATGGGGATGCCTTATCCCCTTCTAATAAAATTATACTTTATAAAAAAAAAAATGTGTAGTACTTCTTCCACCAAAAATTCATAATAAGTCCTCAGAGACAGCTGACAAAGAACTTCATTACAATAGGTGAAACTCTGATAGTTGAGTTCAGTGTATTTCAGTATTTTCTGATTAATCTATACCTCATCTATTTGAAGTTTGAAGTGCTTTTGAAGTACCTTCTATTCTTTAAATCTTTTCTGACTAATATTTTCTCTATAACTAAGTGTTCTTTCTAACTCGTCTAATTCTAACCATATCATGTGGATTATTATTATTATTTTTTAATTTTGTGTAACTTTTAATTTCCTCAATAAAGCGGAAGTTTAATTTAAATTGCTTATTTTTATAAATATAAATTTAAAGTACTTTATATAAGCATGATTACCCTTAGAGCATATTCATTTGGTATAGAGGTTCAAAAAGATTTTAACTTTGTAAAAGGGTATTTAGCCATTGCATTCAAAACAAAGAATAGTCCAAAAAGCAATTTTAACTAACTTGTGTAGTGAAACTAGGTACCTATCTCATATTTATTCAACTTAAGGAAGAATAAATATCCTAGGTAAGCTTTTGAAGATGCAATTCATTGTCAACAAAATTGGAATGAAAACACCACATTACAAAGTTCAGCTGCAAGGTGAACATTCTTAACCACTAAAAGACTGAGACCCATCAACTCTTTTTAAAACCTACTTAAAACATGAAAGGCTAAAGATGGCCCAATAAACCACGTTAGACAACATCCATGGAAGAAAGATTAATAACAAACAAGCACCATCCTCCCTATCTAATGCAAACTCCTATGCTCCATATCCATAACCTACAATTCTTAAAAGTAAACAGAGAAGACTTATCAGATAAAAATAATTTAAAAAAAATCAAACTTGATAGCAAACGTGGAGTCATTAAGAAAATATAAGAATTAGGACTATGACACAATTAACTGATTAGAAAAGCTAAGATAAGTGCTGATCCAATAGGACCAATACAACAACTTGAACAGAAGTTTAATCCAAGTGGATACAAGATATCGGTTACTGAGTGAGAAATCTAGATTTAAATTCACAATGTGTGGTAGGAAACCTAGAATCATTATATCATGATACCTCCTAGATTATGATTATATTAGAACATATGAAGATCCAATACAATTTTCAACATAATTAGGGCCTTTAAAAACTCATAAAAAAATATAAATAACATCGCACTGAGTTTATTTACATATCGACCTAACTCGTTAGATGAGAAAAGCATATTTTCCCCCCTAATTCTGGTCTTCCAACAACCAGCATACCACCAAAAAAAGCTACTAAACGACAGATTGCCTTTCACTGGTCATTTTTGTTGGAGAAAGATGTCCCTTCACAAAATTACATTAGCCCTAACAATCTCACTCTTATTCTATTTTTCTTCCTCCTTCCTTTCGTCTTCTTCTTTCCATTCATTTTCTTACCCACTACTAGCACATCAATGAAGTATTTGCCAGTCTTAGATGAAATGTTAGGGAGTTTTAGGAAGTTATAGAGTTATAGTCAAATACTATTTAGAATCTAATCAGTATTAAAGTCATATTTGATTTAGGAGTCTAGTGGGTCCAAGTCTATAAATAGAATGGGTCATTAGGTTATAATCAAAATTTGAAAATAAAATAAAGAAGTGTGTTTTGAGTCCCACGAGTGGGCAGGTGTATCTGTATTGGGTTATAGTTGTGGGCTCTCCAACTCTCTCTCCTCCTTTGTTTTCTCCATCCCACGAATAAGTGGTTTCTTCTCTCTCCTCTTCTCCTCCATGATCGCTTCTCCTTCTTCTCTCTCATCTACTCGACACAACTCTTTCTCTCCCTTTCTTCCTCTTTCTCTCTTTCTTTCATCTTCACATTCCCCGTTAATCTTTATTGCTGTGCTATTTTGTCATTAAAGAAACCCCAAGAATTAATCAAAAAAATCATTCTTGATTAGGTTCTTGAAGTTCTTGAGCTAAAACCTCTAACAACAACTTTCCTATATAATTTTATATATCAAATTATATCCAAATAATCTGAAATTTGGAACAAAGGTATATCTTAGACCCAAGATTCATCTTGCCTAAGTGCGGAATTTTCTGATGCACGTCCAGGGGTATTTTGGTCATTTTACACCTCTACCCCAGAATTCTGGGTTTTTCCCTCTTCTTTTTCCTTGTTTTCTTGTCTAGATTCTTCTAACTCTATTCCTTTATGTTCTACATTTCTTCTCAATTGACTAGTGTTTGGGGTATTTAAGAAACTTTCTTGATTCTTTAATTATGTCCTAAACTTCCACACTTTATTTATGTATCATCCTACGTCACAAGTAGTACTACAATTTCTACTGACTTGATTGTATTGAAAAATAATTCTGTTATTACTTAAAGAAATTTTTATTTACTATATCAATCAAGTCTTAGCAAATTTGTTTAACCTACTTGATCAAATTAACTGTTTTGATGTATCAACATAGTCAAAATACCAAGATTTGATGACAGATCTACATGGTTCAAACCAAACAATGAATAACAACCCATAAATTTTATGGGCAGATTTGATGACAGATATACATGGTTCAAACCAAACAATGAATAACAGCCCATAAATTTTATGGGCTGGTTGGGCATTTTGAATATTTTTAGTTTAAAATAAATCTTAGGAAGGCTGAAAAATAATTTTAGTAAGGCTGAAAATAAACTAATCCCAAGGTCGCAGCAAGTATCTATATTTAACATCATCTAGGTAGGAAAAAAAAATGAATAGCTTTTCTTATATAAATGATAGGGTAGCAAAGAAAATCCAAGGATAGAAAAGTAAACTTCTTTTTGATGTAGGGAAGGAAATCCTTTTGAAGTCTGCAGTCTTGACAAATTCCGTCTTATGCAGTGTCATGCTTTCTTCCACCCAAAAAATCTTTGCAAATTAATTGATATCAAACAAAGAAAGTTCCAGCGGGTGCAAAAGGATTCAAAAAGAAAAAAAAAAAAAAATTGAGTGAAATGAGAAGAGCTTAAGGAAAAGTAAAGGGAATGAGGGATGGGCTTCAGTTCAGATATCTCCATACCATCAATTTTGGCCCTTATTGCTGAGAAAACCTAGAAAATTTCTCAAAATCCAAATTGATTATGAGTGAAGATTCTTAAATTAATTTATTACCCCAAAGGTGGATTCTTAGAAGCAAAGAGTAACGTGAAATTATTCTTGGGTGTGGAAAAGCATTATCAAGGGAAAAGAGCTTCTTCACATAGAGATTTGACAAGAAATTGGGAATGAAAAGTGATATTAATTTTTGGAATGCCCCTTGAATCCCTTCCCTTCCCTTCTGGGTTTAAAACTCTCAAACCCCAAATCCCTCAAACAAAAATATAAGATTGTAGTGGAGGTTAACAACTTGACTAATAAAAAAGGGAATTTAAGAACTATCCAAAATTTATTTCCCAACAAGAAATGAGGGAAATTAAGTTCATTTAAGTGAAAGTGATGCATGATCTGTTAATATGGCATTATGATTATAAAAAAAAAAAAAGGAATATTCTCTCTATCAAGTTAGCGTATCAATAACCAACCTCCCCTCCAAACCTAGCAATTGAACATCCCACCCTAAACCCTTTACAAAAAAGGATTTGGAGTTCAAATAACCCTCCAAAGATTATTAAAAAAAAATTGGATAAGAAAATGAAATGTTGAAGCTACCTGTCCAATTTGTAAAGAAGAAGATGAATCTACCCTTCATTGCCAAGTCAGGTGTCCTTTAGTTGTAATAATTTGGTTTGTCACTCCCCTTTTAATATATCCAAATCATTATAATTCTTCATCCTTCAAGGCCCATCTGTTCACATGAAAAGTTAATGAAGTAAAGTGAAGTGAAATATGTTTTCCCACAACTTTCCAAATGGTGTTTGGTTACCAATGGAAAGATAAGGAAAATTTAATTTTTACAATTTTCCAAAGGAAATGCAAAAATCCAACCTTTTTTAATGGAAAATGTAACTTCCATTTTTTGGAAGTTAAAGAGGATCTGAAAAACTCAAATTTTCAACCTCGAACTTTCCAAGTAATCAAATATGAATAAACTTGTGCAATTGGAAAGTTCATTTACTATCCCTCAACTTTTTCAACTTTCTATGCAAACCAATATAGCCTTAATAAATGGTTTCTAAATGGTTAGTCTTCTATAAATTTGGAAGGGGTGGATATTAAAACCATTGACCGAATTTCCATCTTATGTTGGTCTATTCATAAGCATAGAAATGATATTATCATTGAAAATGAAAAAAGTAAATGTTGATAAAATAATTTTCCTTTCTTGCATACTCAATCAACATACAAAGATTATGGCTCTCCCTCAAGAAGAGAAGTAAATTGTTGATAGGGTGTAATAGATGGAGCCCCCATACGAAGGACTTCCTAGCTCCTACAAATTAATATTGATGGGCCTACATCAAATCAAAAAGATATTGCGAATTTAAGTGCTAACATTGGAGATGGGAAAGGCCGATAAATAATTACTTGAGCTGAGAAGAACATTTAGACATCTTTAGTAGTAGTGGATGTCAAGCTGTCCAAATGAGACTGCATATTACCATAGCGTTGAAGATCAAGATGATTTTGGTGGAAGGAGATGTTCTTAGCATTATTGAGCTTCTAGAAAAAGGTCTAGATGAATGATATTGACAAGCTAGGAATGTGTTAAGAGATTGTAAAATCTTGTTGTGTAAGTTTGCCTTTATCTCCTTTAGATATGTTAGGAGGGATGCAAACAAGGCTGCACATGCTATAGCTAAGCATAGGATCAACGGATCCACCCATTCAACTTGGTTGTCCTATCCTCCTGGGTGGCGTAAAAGGTTAATCTCAATTAATGTAATGGACCCCTAGGGTTCTACTAGTGTTTAATGAAATGTATTTTAGTATCCTCCTCCCCAAAAAAAGAAAGAACATGAGAATTGGAGGTGTACTAATATTTCCAATACCTTGTTTTGATGTTGGGATCAAGAGTAGAAACTTATTATTGATATAGATAGTTGCATGAATGCAGTTTCTGAATTTACTATTGATAGATTGCTGTTGCCTATGGAACCACATCCTCATCCTAACACAATTTTTTTGTTATCAATGAAGAAAAAAAAATTGTTAGAAGAAGAGAAAACACGAAAAGTACAAGCCCTTCCAAGCAACCAAGCTAGAAGATTAGAGCATCCCAATCGGAAATCCACGAGGAGAAGCTACACCCTGCAAACATGGGTAGGTGAGACACCCATCTATAAAGAAGAGCCATTGGCCATTCCTTTAGCCAATGAGAGGTGTTCCCTTTTCCATCAAACACACGGACAAATGTTCTTCCCTAGAAGCCTCCCACTTAGTGAAAGAACACATTTCTAACCATGAAACCAAATCTCAAGCATCTTAGGAATCGAATCGAGAATTACTCAAAAGAGACGGAACCATTGGAGAAACTCCCCCTACAATTCTGCAGCAACTTGGGTGTGCCACAGTTTCCACTCTTCTTCCACAAAGGCAACATCGATTGACCAGCTAAAAGTCATTTCTATTGCAAATTATCAAGAGTAAGGACTTTGTTAAAATGCAAAAGCCAAAGCAAAAAACTTGCTTTAAACAGCATCTGTGTCTTCCATACTTTAAGAGCCAGACCTTCCAAAGCCCCTGTCAGTCGGATAATGTTGTATATAGATTGGATAGAGAAACCATCATTGGAGCTCAGCTGCCAAAGCCTTCTATCCGATATTGCAGGCCTCACCCACTTCCTCCTTATCCAATCTCAATAGCAAGCTAGAGAGAGAGAGAAAGAGGGGGAGAGAGAGAGAGAGCACTTCTTAATCATGTACATCTCTTCGTAGGTGAAGATCCCACGATAGCTGACCATTATCTCATTGCATGTGCTCACTTACCAGCCCATTTTTCAAAAGGGTCAGGGAATACAGCTCTAGAAAAGCTTGGGAGAATGAAGTTGGACCACACCATGTATTGTGCCAAAACAAATTTTTGTCCCCTTTGCCCATCTGGAAGGGAAGCCCATTGTTGAAATTCATCATTTTCTTGATATATATCTTGCTAAAGTCCCAAACCAAAGGAACCACAGTTGATTGGTACACCAGCGTCTACCATGGTCCTTATATTTTTGTTGAGATCACTCTACCATAAAGCATTTGGTTTATTCAAATATCTTCACAACCATTTTCCCAAGAGGGCTCTGTTCATCTCTTTTAAAGCCCAAATACCCAGCCCTCCACCCTCCACTCATTTGCCACTAGAGAACAATGTAATTCTTATGAACATGATAAACCTATTATTAGGTCTCCCATGACTTTATAACCATGATCAATAATAAATATATTGGGATCCCAACACCTATACATCTACAACCCATTAGGAGTACCCTCACGAATGAATGTAGGATTTGAATGCTCGCTCGGGTTAGCGGGGGATCTGCTAGACAGACATTATCGAATAGCACCCTTTGATGAGAGATATG
>JAOXJP010016890.1:0-17497 GCA_025762735.1 Platanus orientalis | reverse complement strand
ATATTAAAGAGAGAACACCAGGGAGAAAAGGTAAGCACAATCAACCTAATTGAGGAAAAAAGAGGATTTTCTAATCTCTGATCACTAACTTGAGCGTCAGAGGGGTGTAGGCTAGAACCACACCAACGCCATTCATTGTCTTGGTGCAGGTAGGTTTAGTGACCAAGATTCTAGATTGAGGGTGATCCGAAGGACCATCGTGGTGAGTCAAAACTCAACGTCATCAGTTGGCACCATCTGTGGGAATCGGTGAAGTGATTTTCGGAAAGACAAAGATCATATGGTGGAAACTCGATCTAGAACAATGGAAGCTCATCGGAACGCCTCATCCATAAATGATCAAAGTAGGAGGGAGGTTGAGGTGGCTAGAATTGTAAGTTTGGAATAACAGATATAGGACCTCAACCATAATATGGAACGAATGGCGTAGCAGAACCCGGACCTAAGTTGTAGGCTCATGGAGCTCATGGAGCACCAGCACTCTGGTGACGAAGAGACTCAAAAGGCCGCATACCCTGGACCAGAGATTGAACAAGGATATAAAAAAGAGAGATAAGGGGATAGCCTTGGTCTGGGAGCATCTGCATCTCAACAGACTAGAGACCTGGGCAGAGGAGCTACCATCGAACAAGAGAAACGCATTCAGAAGATGCAAAATGAGCTGGATGCTATGATGGAAGCCCTTCAAGGAAAAACCCCTTCCATGGTAGAGGCCCTGGTATAAAGAACTGACCACCCCTTCTTCACAATGATCATGTCCCATCCTCTCCCCAAGAAGTCTGGGATCCCTCATATGGAGCTTTTCGATGGAAGCCAAGACCCGTTCAACCACCTTGAGACATATAAGACCCTGATGCTCCTCCATGATTATTCAAATTGGGTCATGTGTAGGGCATTACTAGCCACTTTGAATGGCTCAGTACGAAAGTTATTCAACAATTTTCAACTGAATAGTATCAACTCTTTTTCTAAGCGGATCCAATCGTTCACTAATCACTTCATAGGGGGGAGACGCTACCGAAGACATGCCACCTATCTACTCAATGTTAAACAATTGAAGGGAGAGTTGTTGAGAGACTACGTTGTCCACTTCAACCAAGAAGTGATGTAGGTAGACGACGCCAATGAGAAGGTGGTGCTTACTGCCTTCATGGGTGGGTTGCTACCCACAAAATTTATATTCTCTCTTTCCAAATCCCTGCCTAGAAACATGGTCGAGTTGATGCTTTGAGCCTAAAAGTATATGAATGCCGAGGATGCGATAGCGGTAAGGAGAGACCAGGGAAGTAAAAATTAGGATCTGTCGAAGAGGAAAAGGGATAAACGACCAAAAGTTATGGAAGGTAAAGCAAGAATAAGGGAAACCATTGACTGAGTGGTAAGACCAAGGTAGACACATGCACCCGTTCGACGAGCACAGGTTTACACTCCACTCAATTCACCCCTCGAATAGGTCTTTATGTACGTATGAGATGTCCCATCCTTAAAATGGTCCAAGAATCTCAAGACCCCATCGAAGAAAAGATCCTAAAGAAAGTATTGTCGATTCCGTCGTGACCATGACTATAACACAGAGGATTATGTCAACCTAAAGGATCAGATAGAAGCACGCATTCAATAGTGTAGGTTGAGACGTTTCATAGCGGGTCACCCTCAAACTTTGCCAGGTTCGGAAAAGGAGCCACCTAGCCGAAATAATCCTGAATGTGAGCTGCTACGTGAGATAAAAGTCATAGCTAGAGGATCTGCAGGAGGTGGTGAGTCAAAATCAGCTCAAAAGGCATACACACAGGCGATGAGGGCATCGCAGGGGGAGGTCTGTTCAACTAACAGACCCTGGATGTGCCCTTGAACTTGTCAACAAGATATCACATTCACATACGAAGATTTCCAAGGAGTTCAGCACCCTCATGATGACACCCTAGTGGTCATAGAAAACCACATAACTAGAAGGATACTTATAGACAATGGTAGTTCGGTAAACATCTTATACTTGTCTGCCTTCGAGATGATGGAAATTAAAAAAGATAAGATCCGACCAACAGCAGCGCCTTTGGTAGGGTTCACCATAGACAAATTGTACTCCTTTAGAGTCATCACACTCCCAGTGACGGCCGGGGTCATCCTCGCCAAGTGACCAAGGTAGTTAACTTCTTGGTTGTCGACTGTCCGTCAGCATACAACACCATCATTGGCAGACCAACGCTTAACAAAATGAAGGCTATTACTTCGACCTATCATTTATTAATGTGCTTCCCTACTGAGGATAGAGTTGGAGAGGTCAAAGGTGACCAAAGAGCCACCTGAGAATGTTACATGGCATCTTTAAAGGAAAAAAAGACAAAGGAGACCCTCGTCATCAATGACATGGAAGGTAGAGATGACGTTCAAATGAAGTAGACTGGGCCCGCGGAGGATCTAGAAGAGATGAACATCTATCCTGACAAACCATAATGTTCAGGTCAGGAAGAGACTTTCAAAGGAATTTAGGCTCCGCTTACAAAAAATCCTAAGGGACTACATGGACACCTTTGTGTGGACACATTAAGACATGTCGGGAATCGACTCGAGGGTGATCACACATAGGCTGAATGTCGACCCTTCAACGAGACCCATCAGACAAAAGAAAAGAGCCTTTGCTGTCGACCAAAACCTAGCTATTGCTGAAGAAGTGGATAAATTGCTAAAAACAAGATTAATACAGGAGGTCATCTACCCCAACTGGATTGCCAACATGGTATTGGTCAAGAAAAAATGAAAAATGGAGGATGTGTGTAAACTTTACCAATCTCAATAAAGCTTTCCCTAAAGACAGCTTCCCTCTTTTGAGAATAAATGCACTGGTCGACTCAACCATTGGGCACGCCCTACTCAGTTTCATAAATGTGTTTTTAGGTTATAACCAGATATGAATGGAGAAGGGAGATCAGGAAAAGATGTTAATCACCGATCGAGGCACATATTGTTAGGAAGTTATGTCATTCAAACTAAAAAACACAGGAGCCACTTACCAAAGACTAGTGAATAAAGTGTTCGAGGCATAGATTGGAGGAAACGTGGAAGTTTATGTAGATGACATATTAGTGAAGAGCATGGAAGCTGAAAAGCACATAGAAGACCTGGAGGAAACTCTTTGCATCCTCAGGAGATTCCAAATGAAGCTCAACCCAACTAAATGTGCTATTGGGGTGTCAACATGAAAGTTCCTCGGCTTCATGGTATCTCATAAAGGGATAGAGGCCAATCCTGAGAAAGTTAAGGCTATATTGAGTATGAAGCCACCCTAGACAACGAAGGAGGTACAATGGTTGGCAAGAAGAGTTGTAGCCCTTAGCCATTTCATCTTAAGGTCCACGGATAGGTGCTTCCTTTCTTTCATCTTTCAAAGAACGGATTCGAGTGGGCGGATGAAGCCGATAGGTCATTCAAAGATCTCAAAAGACACCTGGCGTGCCTACTGGCCCTTGGCCACACTACCCAAGGAGAAGACCTGTACTTGTATCTAGTAGTATCAGAAGTAGTAGTAAGTTCAGTTCTAGTCTGAGATGAGCACAATCAGACACTAGTGTACTATGTCAGCAAAGCCCTCCATGGAGCAAAGTTAAGATATCTATCCTTGGAGAAATTGACTTTCGCACTTGTGACAACAACCAAGAGGCTAAGACCTTATTTTCAAGTCCATCCTATAGTAGTGCTGATAAACCATCCTTTGAGAGTGGTGTTGTAGAAGCCGGAGGTGTTGGGCTGGATGGTGAAGTAGTCGATCAAGTTGGGTGAGTTCGACGGTAGCTATCGGCCAAAAACTGCTATAAAAGGATAAGTTTTGGGAGATTTCTTGGCAAAATTGACACCTATAAAAGTAGACGAGAGGAGCTCCCTAGAATTAGAGTGGACCCTCCATGTCGACAAGTCATCCACTGCATTGGCCAGTGAGGCTGGGCTATTGCTAACCACACCTAAGGGGGTAGAGATCGAGTATGTAATTCGAGGGATTCAATGCAACGAATAACGAAGCAGAGTATAAGGCACTGATCGCAGGGTTGAATGTGACAAAGGAAGTAGGGGTTGTATGTGTCGCCACTTATATTGATTCTAAGCTAGTCGAAGGATAGGTGACTGGAGAGTACGAAGCTAAAGAAGACTGAATGAAAAAGTATCTGGCCCAAGTAATGGATCTCATATCCCACTTCAATGTCATCAAGGTCTAGCACATCCCCAAAAATCAGAATAAGCATGCAGATCGATTGACACGACTAGCGTCTAACGACAAGTATGTGATAAGGAACCGATTGTTCATAAGTCGCCCCACCGAACCTAGTATGAAGAATGATTTGAGCATCCATATGTGCATGAGTGAAACTGAAGACGACTAGAGGACCCCAATCACGCAGTTTCTCAAGACAAGGGGCCTACCGCTAGACCTAGGAGAGGCCAAGAAACTTAAACTCAGAGCCAGTCGGTATACCTTGATAGGTGATGTCCTCTAAAAATGGAGTTTTACTATGCTATACTTGAGATGCTTGTCACCCACCAAGGATGACTACGCCATGAGGGAAGTCCATGAAGGAATATGCGAAAACCATTCGGGCAGTCGGTAACTCATCCATAAGCTTGTCAGAGCAGGATACTATTGGCCAACCATGCAAGCCGATTTAGAGAGTCTTGTCGGAGATGTGACAATTGTTAGAGATTCGCCAACATTCCTAGGCTCCCCGGGGAATAACTAACGCCCATCATGGAGCCATGGACCTTTGCCCAATGGGGAATAGATATTGTGGGTCCCCTTTTATTGGCAAAAAGACACAAGAAATTCTTTATAGTGGTCGTCGACTACTTTACCAAGTGGGTTGAGGCTGAGGTACTAGAGACAATCATCGAGGGCAATATACGTGACTTCCTCTGAAAGTCTATAATATGCTGATTTAGGATACCACAAGTTATAATCACTGACAACGGAAAGCAGTTTGACAACCGACACTTTAGTGAATTTTGCTCTCAACTGGGAATCAGGAATCGCTTCTCTTCCCCGGTGCATCCTTAAGCCAATGGTCAAGTGGAGCTTGCCTTGCCCTTTAGTTGTGAAGAAGTTATACACATGGAGATTGGGATGGCGAGTCTGACGATCTAAAAACCATAGACCGAACAGGTAGAGAAAGAGCTGCTTTTGAATTTAGATCTGTTAGAAGAAAAAAGAAATGAAGCCTCCCTCTGAATGACAACATACCAACAAAGGATGATGAAATATCACAATGCCAAAGTTCCCTCGAGAGGTTTCCAGAATGAAGACCTTGTCCTCCAGAAGGTGAGCATAGCGACATAGGTCCCGGGCGATGGCAAGTTGGGACCCAACTGGGAGGGACCCTACAAAGGAATCAAGATTGTACAAAATGACACATATTACCTAGAGACCATGGGCGGAAAACTCTTACCCCGACCATGGAACATTGAACACCTAAAAAGATATTACTAATAGATGTGTAATTTTGATTTCAAAATAATGAAATTTGTCTATAATCATGTGTGATACAACAATCTACAATTAACGTCCCGAGCAGTGTCAGAAAAATGGACTAAGTCTAGTAAAATGACTCTTGATCTACTACAACGGTCTACAATTAACATCTCGAGCGGTGTCAAAAAAATGAACTAAGACTAATAAAATGATCCTCTGTTTACTACAACAGTCTACACTTAACGTCTCGAGCAGTGTAAAAAAAATGGACTAAGTCCAGTAAAACAACCCTCAGTTTACTACAATAGTCTACAATTAACATCCCGAGCGGTGTCGAAAAAATGGAATAAGTCCAGTAAAACAACCATTGGTCTACTACAACGGTCCACGATTAACATCCCAAGTAGTGTCAAAAAAATAGACTAAGTCCAGTAAAATGACCTTTAGTCTACTACAATGGTTTATAATTAATGTCCCGAGCGGTTTCGGAAAAATGGACCAAGTCCAGTAAAACGACTCTCGATCTATTACAACGGTCTACAGTTAACGTCCTGAGCAGTGTCAAAAAAATTGACTAAGTCTAGTCAGTCGACCATCGGTTTACTACAACGGTCTACAATTAACATCACGAGCGGTGTCAAAAAAATAGACTAAGTCTAGTAAAATGACTCTCGGTCTACACCAACAATCTATAATTGATGTCCTGAGTCATGTCGGAAAAATGGACTAAATCCAATAAAACAACCCTCAGTTTGCAACAACAGTCTATAATTAACATCCTGAGCGGCCTACGAAAGATGTTTAATCAAAATGAACCACTTAAAGAAATAAACAATCTACAAAATTTTATGAGTTGCCATGAATAACCAAAAAGAGAAGTCTTGATTATTAGCCAGTACAAAAGAAGAAGAAGAAAGGACCATAAGTCTATACAGAAAATAGAAGAAAAAAGTCATCTTCACGAGGTTGCATCATCTGTCTCTAGCTCCTCTTTAGCTTCCTTGGCTGGCTCAGGCCCAATAGAGTTTGACTCAGCATCGGCCTTGAACATGAAAAGGTCGAGGTCCAGATGAATCCTCAGAACACGACGGCAAAGGGCCTCGAAACCACTGATGAAAAACTCTGTGGTCTCGTCACTAAAAGCCTCGGACTGCATATAGGCTGTGACTGCTTCCCCAATAGCTTTCTCTTTCTTCACCTCCCAGCGAGACTTCATCTTGTCCAGAGTTTCCTGTAACGAAGCAACCCCAGTTTTTTCCCCCTTAAGCTGACCCTAGACCCTTTCTAGTGTAGTCTCACTTCCCTTCAGGCTATCCTCGGTCTTGGTAAGCTTATTTATCAGCGTTGACCTTTCAAAATCAACCTCAAACAACTTTTGTCTAAGCTCTTCAATGTAGGCATCTATGGCGAGTTGATGATTTGAGAGAACTTCCACCTTCGTCAGCACCTACAAGAAGGGATGCTCAATATTAGATGACAGAACAACATGAATAACCAAATTGATAACAAATTCTACCTTTTCGAGATCGAAGAAGGTGCTCCTCGCTAGGGCATTTGTACTGTTGCCCCTGAAACACCCCATATCAATGTTAGAAAGAATTAAACGAAGGTGAGCTACCGCCTGATCCTCGTCGCCCAGGGGGCTTTCTCCTTCCCCTTAGAAGACCCCCTGAGGTGTAAGGAGGAAGGTCGTTGACACACTCCTCGAATGTAGGAGCGGTCTCTAATGCCGCTTCTAAATTGACAAAGAAAGGTGGTGGCAACATGGCTAAAGGGGTAACCATGGAAGGAAGGGTGTCTGGTCTATCCTTCTCAGCTAAATGATTGTGAAAGAACTTTGGCTTCTTATGTGAGCTGTCACCAGTAGCTTTTGAGGTGACGAGGAATTGTTAACAGATAAAAATATTGAATGAAAAAGAGAAGACCAAATAAGTGGTTAAGTGAATGGAGACCTGGCTGATCGACTGGCAAAGTAGACAACCCAGACGCCTGGCCAACTGATAAAATAGACGACCCATACGCCTGATCGACCGGTAAGATGGAAGGCCCAGATAAAGGAAGCTCTGGGTCAAACAAGTACAAAGAAAGTGATTCAGGATTTACTAACAGAGAGTAATCTTGAACCGAATGTACAAAGGCTTGCTCCAACCTTGCGAGTTGAGCCTCAGATAATGGGCACTCAGCCAACGCTACAAAAATAAGGAAGATTAGACCGACTAAACAGAAAATGATTAAAGAACACTATGATGACTGAGAGTTACCTTCTCTACTTGGCTCTCCCTATATCTTGGGGACTATGTGTACTCGATCAAGAAGCGACTCCCATGGGAAAGACTCCAACCCATCCACGGATGCAAAGAAGAATTTATTTTTCCAACCTCTGTTCAATGTTGGAAGACCTGTCATTAATGTTCGCTCGGGGACTCTAGTAGTGAAATACCACTATCCCAAATTCATCTCCACCACCTTGTAGCAATAGAGAAATTCTGGGATAGTGAAATGATCCTGACCTCCACTGCACGTCGGCCACAACACTATGCAGGTGATCAGAATCCTCCACCTGTTGGGCATAACTTGCCTCGGGGCCAAACGAAGATGGGTGAGGAGCTAATGAACAAACAAAGGGATAGGGAACCATAGATTGGCCTCCAAAGTCTATTAAAAATGACAACCTCGTTTGGAAGGCAAGAAGAGGTCCACTCATTAAAAGCGAGGACCCTTAGATTGACTGATTATGGGATTTGGTAGATATGATGCAAATCCCTAAGCCGAGACCTTGATAGATTCGAAAGGATGTGTTCTGTAGCATAAGGCACACAAGCAAAACAAGACCACTGAGCAGGCCCCGAAGGTTGAGCCGAGTCAGGTGAGTTTGCTTTGACTAGATTCTCGTCAAGAGCCATAACAGAATCAGTCGAATCAGATGAGTTATCCATCCAACTGAGAGCGTATATAACACTGACCGAGGGACCTATCACTTCTAAGACTTGGCTCAAAATGTGACTAAAAAAAATACTCGAATCTTAAGACACTCAAGTCAGGAAAATGTTGTTAAACATGAAGTTAGTAACAAAAATGAGTTAAATGAAACCTGAAGGGGGCCCCGATAGGATCCAGGGTCAGACTCAATGGACGGGTGAGGACAGGCAAATGGAAGCACAACCACTGCAAAGGGGAAGAAGGAAGACAGCACAGGAACATGACTTGGTGGAGGGATGACAATACTGAGATAAGACGAAGAAAAAGGGAAATCACAGGAAGGGAAATGGTAAGGTGAAAAATACCTCTTAATGGGTGTCTCGGCCAATGAATTCCTGAGCATGACGCTAGCACGAACAAGGCAAAAAACTCAAACAGCTCCGGAAAATAATCGTAGAATGGTGGAAAACTCAAAAAGAGGAGAAGGGCGTCCCTTTATAGGATCCTCTAGTGAACCGCAACCATCGGATTGTTCAAACCTTTCCCCATCGTTGGATAAAGGCACAATTCGAGGAAATACGACAACCGACTTAAAGTGTCTTATCGCCAATAATAGCGCAGGGCTCAAAAAAGAGAGAGCTAAAGAGCTAGCAAACCAATTGTCTCTGATGAACCTTCAGATTCCCAAGGTTCGTTTAGGTCAATGGACCAGGGAATAGGGGCCAGGTGATGACAGGGAATTTGGGCCTAAAAGGACTGAGCCAATTGGTTGAGTGAACTAGGTTGGTCTGACTAACCAACCAACCTAGTCGGATGATCCCCTTGGTTCAATCCCTCGGTCATTCATATCGAGCATCTAATCAATGATAGGAGAATACGAGCATTAAGTCAACTATTTAAGACTACAAGTCTATTCATCAAGTACATGTGAGACGATCGACCGACCGTGGAGTAACAAGACACCCGAGGATGGATGACGGGCTTTACCCCCCGAATGATACTAGACGTCTAATCGATCGTAGAGTGACAAGACACCCGAGGATGGGTGACTGGCTTTACCCCCGGATGATTACCGAGCCGACCGATCTTACCAGCAACGTGACGATTGATGTGCTTGACAAATGTAATTTACCCTGGATGATACCGAGACGACTGACTGACCATACAGTAACAAGACACCCGAGGACGAGTGACTGACTTTACCCCCGGATGATTACCAAGCCGACCGATCTGACTAGTAACGTGATGTGTCTGACAAATGTAACTTTAAAGTCGACTGAATAATATACGCCGACTACAATCAGGACGAAGAGATGGTTATAAGACGTGAAACGACACAGGAGGACAACCAATTCAGCATCGGCATGTGTACTACTCAGCCATGTTCTTCTAACTAACTCGAGGAATATTCCTAACAAATCACGTGTAACAACTACGAGAACTCCTATATTAAGGAGAGAACTCCTAGGAGAAAAGGTAAGTACACTCATCTTAATTGAGAAAAGATGAGGATTTTAGAATCTCCGATCACTGACTTGAGTGTCGGAGGGGTGTAGGCTGGCACTACACTGAGGTCATTCATTGCCTTGGTGTAGGTAGGTTTAGTGAGCAAGATTTCAAATCGAGGGTGATCCGAAGGACCATCGTGGTGAGTCAGAACTCGACGTCATCAGTAATAAAAAAAATGGAAAGATAAAACTATAGCCTTTGTTGATTTGTTTGCATTGTCATGGGATGAGCTGGGGTTAGCGTTCATCTTCTCTTCTATGGTTTCCTATAGAAAAGAAAAAGAAAACAGAAAAAAGTTGTGATGGTCTGCAGCACCAAGACAGAATCATGACACAAGTCATAGTCATGTTTAGAAAGCAAGGCCATACAAGCATATATCTTAGCCAACTGAGAGTTTAAGAGGCTTACTGGGTTGGGTTCTAAGAGTATGAGAGAAAGAAGGGCTGCTGAGGGTGTACTTACCAGCGTCTCTTCCTTGCCATCACCCACAGAGCAATGGCTATGCACTCTACATAACAGAGTCATGCAGCGGAGCAGTGCAGAACAAAGTCGAGCAGCAACATTAATGAGCTTAGAAATACAACTGCAAAGCAAGAACAGTAGGCTTGTTTGTCTCTTATGTTGCTATTTCAACGTCAAGAAGAATAGTGTCGTGATGGAACGGGAGACTGAAAGGGAAGTAAAGAACCGGAGAAGATGAATAAAGCATCAACTGGATGACGGACGGTTGAGTTTTTTAATATTTTAGGGATTTTCTTTCTATTAGGGGTATTTAAGGGAGAAACCCAGTTACTCGGCTGGGTTTTTAGACAATTGATCGTCTGAGTTACTCGAGAAACTCAACTGAGTAATCTGGTGGACTGGGGGGTTGACGTCATCTTAGTTTGGGGTGAGTCAAGCTGGAATCGGCCAAGTCGAATTTCCTAGTTAACTAACTGGTTTTTGAACATTGCTCATATGGGATTCTTCTCATTGATGTGGCAATTTATGAGCCCCTTCATCTTGCTTTGTATGGTTGATATTAACTTTTTATTCTTCAAGCAATGACCGGCTCCAACCTTTATTTGTAGGATTTGAAGAGTAGGTATGGGAGCTTACTATCGACAAACTTCTTGTTGGAGCGAAAATGTACGTTTCTAAAAACCTGTACAAATTAGGGAACTTTTATGTGAGTTTGACACTTTCATCAGTCTCCTGGATGTCTTAGGAGTCCAAAACTGCCTAGACTCAGAACATAAAGAAATGAAAGATCTGAGTTTTCTGTTTTGCAAGTTGTGACTGAGTAATCAGTCGCAGCAACCTAGCTTGTCCTACGATTGACTGATCAGTTGCAAGAACTTGGCACATGATGCGACTAGCACGTGGCCTGGCCCGGCGTTTAGTGTAAGGTAGGGCTGAGCTACCTTAGTCGTAAGGCAGGTGTATTTTGGTAATTAATTCAATCGAGGGATTTTCTTGTGTCTACAATCGTGATTAACCCGAATTCCACAAAACTACATTTGGACAGTCAAAAAAGGAATCAAGCACCCTCGTGCCAAAGCCCTTGCCTATACCCATAATCGTGCTACACTGTAACATCACATTCTCTCTCAAAATACACTAGTGGAAGGAAAGCACATTCAGAATACATGAATATCGTATCGCATTGTAATACATGCAGTGCCTTAATTGTACCTTAGCGGTAGTAGAGGATATGTAAGGGGTACTCACCGTAATTCTGAGGAAAATTATAACATCCCGGGCTTCACTTTTATTTTGTTTTATAAGTCACAGAAAGCTGCAGTAGATGCGGTATTCAGCTTTACAGAAAGCATATAGGACTCAAAACTTCTCAAAAAAATCGTTTTGAGCTTAAAAAAGTTGGATCAATGTTGGATAGGATACCTGGGAGAGGCGGTGTGGCCTAATTGAACAAGGGCAGAAATTCCTCGATGGAGAGACCAGTTCATCATGTGCTATTGGAAATTCTGGGCGAGTATTCTTCATGGACTTTGTTGGGGTTTATGGAGAGAATGGAACAGAAAATCTTTGATAGGAATTCCAAACATGACATGAAGATTGCTAAATCTATTGCTTTTGATGTTACATCATGGGCTTCGGCTCAGAGTTTCATAATTTTTCATTCAGTGACATTATCATGGATTGACCGTGTATTTATTCTTCCTTTTTTTATTTTCTGATTATTTGAATTGATCTTTATTTTTGTATTGTTGTACTTTATGTATCTTTTGTTTCTTAGTAAAATCAGTTATTCATAAAAAAAGTCCCCTATAATAAATTAAATACATTAATATGAAACTTTTTTCATTAACACTTGACACACACACACACACACACATATATATAAGAAATTTAAAATTTCAATCAAAATTTGGCTCTAAATTTTTGTATGCATGTGAGCATTAGACACTTTTTTTTTTTTTTTTTTTTATAACAAAAGCACGCAATATATAAATAAAGGACATAAAGGCTGCTCGAGAGCAGCTACATCAAAGAGGATTTCCATTTCAAATATCCACCAGTTATATTCTTCCATCTGTAACTGATGCCAATATTCTTCAAATGAAATTCCGTCATCTGTAATTGATGTCATAATTCTTTCAATGAAATTCCGCAATTTATAACTGATGTTAGAATTCTTCCAAAAAAATTCTACCATCTGTAGCTGATGTTAGAGTTCTTCCAATGAAATTCCGTCATCTGCAATTGATGTCAGAACTCTTCCAATGAAATTCTGTTAGGTGTCTGAATTCTTCTAATGATATCTTTTTAGGTGTCAGAATTCTTCTAGAATTCCTCTAATGATTTTCTGTTGGGTGTCAAAAAAATTTCAGAATTCTAACAATAATCTTCTACCATCTATCCTGATAACTATCTTCATGGATAATGTCTAGTAAACAATTCTTCCAAAATCTTTCAATAGAAATAAGCCATCTGTTTGATAATTGTCTTCATGGATAATGGCTTGACAATTCATCTAGTAACCAATTATTTTGAAATCTTTCAATGGAAATAAGTCATTTGTCTATAACCGTTTTCTAAAGATTCCTCTTGATCATATTCTTCCACCTTTAGAATCAATTATCTTTTCAATTTCAAATTCTTTCAAGGATAGACATTTCTTATTTCATTTATTATACCATGATGTGACTCGATCTTAGCCATTCATTTTGGTGGTAATTTTATAGTATAAATACTAAGCCCATTGAATTCTAACTCTATAAATAAAGCTCAATATCTCACTTATAATCTGTCTAAAAGAAAAATGAGGAAGAGACTCCACCAAGATAGAGTTAGATGTATAAGAGGCACTGGAAGAAAATTGACGTAGAAAATGTATTCTCCTTTGTCTACTTCACTAAACTTTGAATATAACCTTTTGTTATGAAGGATTTTCCTACTTCTCTGTTTAAACTAAACACTAAACAGTATCATTTATTACGAAGGCTCTACTTGGTTTTTTTGTTTATGTAAAAAGATAGATCTTGCCAGCAAAACTTGTGACCTAGGCATTTAAAGAAAGAGATTCTTTTCTAATAGATCTTGCAAATCTACACGAGAAAATACTTAATTCTGAGCTTGGTTCAATCCTAGTGTTAATACAAACAAATCCTTTGTTCAATCCAGGGGAGGTTACAACTATCGTCAATAAAGCTTGAAATTTTCAGGCCCTCCCTAACTCAGATTAAGTGGTGTTTCATTACTTGATTTTATTAATCTTTTGCACCAACTCCTACAGTTAACTCTTGCTAGGTGTAGGCGGTGTTAACTTGCCCCCAGTCCAACACGGACTGTCTTGGGCCTAAGAAATATTGGCCCAAAACCAGTTGAAACTAAGTTCAAATCCTTTACTACTGCTTAAAGTGTTACATAGTCCTATAGAGGATTGGAGTGTGACACATACCACAAAAAATCAAATTTAGGTGGTACGTATAGCACTGCAGACAATGCCACACTTTAAGCTGCAATGGAAGATCCTTAGTGGTTGAAACTACTCCATGCAATCCTAGAACAAGAACCAAAAATTTCAACATTTCACCCGGAAAGATTGACGACAACATCTTTATTTTATGGGCCAAGAAATACAAATAGTGAGGCAATGAAACACTGTGAAAAAGGAGAAGAAAAAATAGTTCAGAATGATAAGATGCAAGTTTTCTGGCTTTCTAAGGACTTGTTCAAAATCATATCCCACTCCCTATTCTTCTCCCCTACTTTGAATGGCATTATTATGCCTCTCTCAATCTTCTCTCTCCAACACATTCTCCAAATGCAACCCCACTCTCTAAACATGGGTGGTTTCTTAAACGATGTACTCTCTATCTTGAGTTCTACCCTTTGTGGATATAAATCACTCGTACTGCAGGCGGAACCGTATCCTCTGGCATCCTGTGGCACGGGTTGATATCCTCTGCGACGTGAATATTTACTTGTCGGGTTGGAGCCACCATTCATGGGGCACCATGTGCTGTCAAGTACTGACAGCCCATACACTTTGTCAGTACTTGACAGCACATGGGGTCCCATAAATGGTGGTTCCAACCCCAGCGTAAATCTTCACGTCGCAAAAGATATCATCCCTTGCAGCACAAAGTACCGTGGCGTAGAGGATATGAGTATCCTATGCAGGCACCTTTTGCTGGGGACCCCATTTAACAATGCAACAAGCCTTAGGACGCAAGTGTCAGGCACAAAATCAAATAATCATTCATTCATAGACAAGTTCAATAGGATCCTCTCCTGTCCTCAAGATTTTTCTAAATTAGGAGGTGCACATGCCAGTTGAGATGGAGTCGTATTTTATGTGATGATACCGAAAAGTAGATCAGTCAGATGGTCTTCTGGTGTCCCTCGATCTGGAATCTAGATGGTACCTGCATATAAGTAGGAAATGACGTCGGTGTAGCGTCGGCCTACACCTTTTTGACATCCAAGTTAAGAACTGGAAAAACTCAGAGAATGATCTTCTTTTACTCTAAGAAGTGATTGATTGTACTTACCTCGTCTTTAAGGGTTTCTTCCCGTCCTATTTCGTTTCTTCCCTCCTTACTCGAATATTCTTTGAGTTGGTTATAGGAAAGTAAAGGGGTGGTACATGCATCAGTGTTGGGTTAGTCATTGCTCTATCATACTCTGTGTCCCATAACCGTTTTTGTCTTACTCGTTGTCCGCTCGGGTATCGTCGTTTATCCATTGTCTCGAAAGCAGTGGACGGTCATCCCTCGGTCGTTTTTATCGATGAGTCTGCTAGAAGACAATGGGGGTCAGTCAGTACTCTACACCTCTGACAGTTCGATCAATAACTTTCCTCTATGATGGGTTGATCGACAATCTCTCTATTTGTTGGGTCGGTAGCCATCCTCTTTGATGGGTCGATCGACAATCTCCCTATCTGTTGGGTTGGTCGGTAACACTCCACCTGATGGGTTGGTCGACAGTCTATCTATCTGTTGGGTCAGTCAGTAATCTTTATTTCGGATGGATTAGTCGGCAATCGAGATCTAGTATTTAGACCTACAGTGGGTTGCTGAACGAATTGGACAGACCGGGGGTTCGCTCAGTTAATCAACTCAGCCATCCTGGGGCCACATACTCTATCATCACTATGCACCACCTTATAGCACGCTACAATAAGCCACAAATACAAAGGGGATGAGGCCCATACACTTTTTGCAGGGCCCCACCCCCCTTTGTGTCTATGGTTCACCATGATGCACCACAAGGTAGTGTAAAGGATACAAGTCCAGGTAAGACCGTCTCTTCTTAACAAACAGTCTTGTGGTTTTAGGAGCATACACGTCCCCAAAAATAATGATTTTCACTTACTTAAGTATGTGTAGGTTTTTGGAACACAAGATTATTTGTGGACAAGATATGATCCTTTTGGTGCACATGAACCCCTAGAAAAATGAAGGGTGCATGTGCACCTCCTATAGTCGCGAAATATCTTGTTTACAGGATAGGATGGGCCACCTGGTAAAACCCTAAAATGGGACAACCAATTTTGGTGGCGAAGATTTCCTCCCACCGAATTCACACCTTTCATGGACATCGCAAAAATGGGCTTGAACTACCTTGCCCGACTTATTTGAGCTCTGGTAGCGACTCTCAATTATAACATGTTTAAGTTGATGAAAGCGAGAAACCTCTGCTCCGGGAGCACCCTTCGCCCCCTCACAGGGGCCATGGCCACAGTGTAAAGGATCTGCCCCATCGTCTTCCACATAAAAGGAGGGAAAGGATCTGCTACACCCAATAAGGCATGCACCCACACAAAAGGAGAGCTGTACAGTTAAAACTGTTTTACAGTTTTCAAATGAAAAAATAGGTACGGATAAAATGGGATTTATTTAATTAAAAAAAAAAAAAAAAGGGGTTCAAATGATCATTTCCTCCCCGAAGCAAATGTTCTGTGATAAAAATGCCTCTACAGTGTATATGGTGAATCATAAGTGTTCGAAAAAGTAGGTGGTGAATAAAAGACATCAAATTCCAAAAACACATCATGGTCAATCAATGCACGATAACAGAGGTCTGTCTCAAAACAAAACAGACAATCATTCTCGTTTTCTCCCTATTTAAAGAGGTACAAAATATGACAAAGCCATCACTTGTCAGCTTGTGGTGAGAACACGGAGGAACATATAGTAGATCCTTTCCCTAATAAAAAAAAAGATCCCTCGTCAACGGTTAAGGATTCTTGTAGTTAAAAACCCTAGTGGCAAGTTGTGATGTCATTTATACGTCGATGAAAATCTAAATTCCCTCTTAAAATTCAGAACTCCACACATATAATGGCACTGAATAACACTGTCACGTGCTCGGATCTTCTATTGCAGCTTAAAGTTTGGCATAGTTCTGCAACGACTGCATAGCAACACGTACACCAAAAGTCTAATCTTGGTGACTGATTTTCACTTTTTTGGGGTACGAGTTGCACACTAGACAATGCCAGGCTTTAGCTGCAGTAGATTATAATCTCTACGCTACGACTTGCGGCTAAGATTTGGTTGTTAACTCTACAGGAAGGATGATTGTCTGTGTTGGCGTGCCATTGATTAAAATGGAACTGTTCTCAAAATACCAAATATATAAGAAATTTTAAATTTCATTTAAATTTGTGTGAAGAGTTTTAAATTTTTGTATGCATATCGAGCAGTAAACACTTTTTACTGTGAATCCGGTGGCTTTCGTTTTGTTTTATAAGCCGCAGAAGCAGCTGCAGTATAAGCGGTAAGTGATTAGGTTTCCAAAAAATTGGATTAGTGTTGGAACTTGGAAGGCCACCGGGGCGGGGCGGCGCGTCGACCTCACTGCACAAGGGTAGAAAACCCTCAAGATGGAACTACCGGCAACCCCTCACGTGCTCATCTTCCCATTCCCGGTGCAGGGCCACGTGAACTCCATGCTCAAGCTGGCCGAGCTTCTCTGCTCAGCCGGCTTACACGTCACTTTCCTCAACACCGACGATAACCACAATCGCCTCCTCCGCTTCACCGACGTCCAAGCCCGCTTCAGTCGCTGGCCCGGATTCCACTTTGAAGCCATCTCTGACGGCCTTCCTGCCGATTACCCGCGCTCGGCCAACAACCTCGCTGACCTGTCCGAGTCGTTGAA
>JAOXJP010016879.1:0-17497 GCA_025762735.1 Platanus orientalis | reverse complement strand
TCCAACCTTGGGTAATGTTCCTAGGGTTTTGGATTAATGTATATTTTGACTTTAGGTTCAATCCCAATTCCCACTTATCAACCATTTATGATTTTACCCTCAAATTTTAGATGTTGGCTTCCTTGAGGTAGCTAGCAGTTGAGACTAAGAAATTCTTTAACAACGCTTGAGTCTCTTTGGCTTGGTCATCCCGGCTTCGAGTCTTTTATCATAATGTTTTCCCGAACTCTCTTCTTGGACTTACATGAACATGCACATTTACAACATAAAGTCCTACTACATGACCACTACATGTACTTACATTGTTTTGTGCATGGACATGGACAATCCATAAGACTTAACAGCCACCTATGCGGATCCGCCCCTACACCTTGCTTAGATATTATGTGTCCCAAGGACTCGATTTGTTCACTTTCAAAGATACATTTAGATCACTTAACATGTAGTTTATGGAACTACAAAAGGGTTAAAACAATATAAATATTTACTATGTGATGAGCCCAGGACATACTATAAACCAGTGTGTCATCAAAGAACATTAAGACAAATTGATGAAGATGCTAGTGGAACACATCATTCATCAAACTTTGAAAGGTGGACGGAGCATTAGAGAGGACAAATGGTATCACTAGAAATTCAAAGTGTCCATTGTGTGTTCTGAAGGCTATTTTGTTTACATCATCTTTCTAACCCAAGTGTAAATCCAGTTTAGAGAAGAAAGCAACACCATGTAGCTCATCCAAAAGTTATGACTGATTTGGGTAAGGATATTTAACTGTAATGTTATTGAGTGCACGATATTCGACACAAAATCACCAACTTCTATCCTTCTTACAAACCAACAATATCGGGGAAGAGAAAGGGCTACTGTTGAGACTTATATAATACCTAATTTCAGCATTTTTGTTGCTATTCTTTCAATCTTTCATTTTTGGTAATGAGGGTAACGAAGGAGTCATACATTGGTTGGTGTCATACTTGAAATAAGAGATATACGTTGTTCATGCCCTATTATTGGTGGCAGACCTGTTGGTTCTTTAAAGACATTGGTGTAGTCATCTAAAACTTGTTGCAATTTAGGAGGGATTAAAGGAGCTGCAGGGATGTAGTCATGAAGAGAAGGGCATTTGGTTATCCTTCCTTTATAGATTTTAAGGCTACGGAAGAATTTAGAACATCAACTTGTGGTGGTTGTACTCCTTGTAATTCAACTAATTTCCCATCTATATGGAATTGCATCCATAGTTTGTTATAATCGAAAGTAACCGGTTCTAAGGCTTGTAAGCAAGGAATTCCCAAAACCATATCGCAACCCCCCCATAACCAAGAGATAAACATCCGCATAGAATAAACTATTATGAATCGAAATTAAAAGTTGAGAACACATTTCAGAAGTTATCATGCATTGACCATTGACAACCATTACGTTTAATTCACTATCCAAACCAATGTCTAGCAATCATCCACTTGATATTTCTATAAATATAAAAATTCAAGATTTAATTTTAGAGAAATTCATTTATTTAATAATTCTTTGATAAATATTCATCAACAACGATCCTGGAAATGAAAATTCATTTCAAACAACATCAACAATCTTTACGATTCACTATAGAATTTTGAGAATGGATCTTTAATGGTCGAAAGTGTTTATGATAAACTGAATAGACGTCCCCACATCTAACCAATGCTTCTTGGAAACCCACAAAGATTTATTTATTAGGCTATGGTATTCCCAGTTGGTCCATGCCACATTGAAAACTCAAGGATCGAGGTACAAGCATGACACATTATTAATCGTGTTAAAACATAATCCATCACTAGGCCAGGTTTACTTGGATGCAAGGCTCCCTAGTTTCAGGCCCGACGTCTCAGGTGATTTTTATTCTTGGGGGGCAAAAATTTTTAGATTTGTCAAATCTATTACAGTATGTCAAAACTCCCAAAAAAAGGTGCTATGGCAAAGAGATCAAACAAGACTTGATCACAAGTAACAAAAACAACAACACAGCACAGAGGAATTTACATGATTTGACAATATTGCATTATGTACACAGGAAAACTCGATCAAGTAAACTTCCATTATGATGAAGATAACAGTTAACAAAGCCCGCCCAAAAGATCCTATGTGCATGTGCAGGATTTACATAGAATAAACCAAATAATAATGCCAATTTTACTTGCAAACCAAAAGCTTGAGATCCGAGAAATTTCTAATTTGGAATTCAGCACCTAACCATGTTAGGAAGGATCATAGATCATCAGGTTCCTTAAAATTTATAGGTTTGAGCACTGCCCCCAATCCCGCCAACGGGAATCAATCCTGGCAAATCTCTTATCCATCAAATCACAGCGGATGACACAAAGGGAACTGGCCAGGTTGAACCAGGCTAATCTACAAGATCATAGATGCTTTACTGATGTACCTGGGTCAATTGTAATTGACCCAGGTTGGCAGAGTACATGCAAAAACCGGACCAGTTGGTCGAGTCAATCTGACTCTTATGCAAACCAGGATTACCATGCTAACCCACAGCACGGTGGGGCCTATGGCTGGGATTTGGTGCGACCACTTAAAATATGCCTAAGGTCCACCCTGCATCAGGGCTAACACATCAGTGCTGAAAAAGTGATTTACACTTTTTGTGGGGTGATTATCACTTTTCAGTGCTGATGTGTCCACCCCTGATACAGGGTGGACCTTAGGTGTTTTTTAGGAGTTGCACCAAATCCTAAGAGGGCAGGGGGGGGGGGTTCAACTGGCAGAGCAGTGCAGGTTTTCTAACAGTGTTTAAATGTTAAATCTGTTTTAGGAGATAATTTCAGGATTGAAAAATGAGGGATTTAATGATGATAACTTGGATAATTATTTGTGTGCTTACACTGTCATGTAACATATTTTAAATATGCTGGAGTTTCTTTAATGGATATAGATGAGGAGTAAAATATCTTTCCCACAGGCAAATCAAATCTGTGGTCAACTCCTTCGAGATAACTCCACTGCTTTTAGTTTTAGTTGGAATCTATGCTTCTTTATCTAATGTTTGGTAAAGAGGGTTTGTCTGTTCATGATAAGGCGATCCTTTATAAAGGATTGGTAGCAATCTTTCCACTGAAACATCATCTTTTCATTTATATCTAATTATTATCCTTCAGCACTACCGTAATCTTGGTTGCCTCGGGTTCTCAATTTTTGAAGAGTTCCACATGGGTACTCCAGACCCTCTTTGATTGAAGTTGTGCCTATTTGAACGGTTGATACATGGCGAAAAATCAACAAAAGTGAAAAAGTGAAGGTAGGGGTTTTAAATTTTTCGCCACATATTGACCACCGAAATAGGCATTGCATTAACAAAAGTTTAACAATTAGAAGAGGATCCGATGTGCTTAGCCTACATGCTAGGGTGGCTGCGTTTGGAAGGCTAAGGGTCAAATCCCTTCATAGGCAGTGTGCTGTGGAATTGCCTGCTTTGGTTTGGTTTTCTTTGGTTCAGTCCGGGTCCCAACTTCTGCGGTTATCAAACATGTAGCCCCCAAGTGGCCAGACCAAAAATAAAAATAAAGAAGAGGATCCGGTGCACCACATGGGACGTCGAAGGAATGGGTTCGATGTGCAAGATGAAGAGCAAACAGGGCGGAACGGATTGGCTACAATGGCATTGCAACCCAGAAAGGTGTGGGGCTCATACTCAGGAACTCTCATCCTACAATCTATAGGGTCCATGTCTCTTAAACTAGTGCAGCAGGAGGTCAGTGGTGAATGGCATCAAGGTTTTCATTTTGTTCTTGTTCGATAACTTTCCTGAAAAATACAGATTGTATGTTGTGATGAGGGCTTACAAAAATCACTCAGCACCCGGCAGATCTCATTCACGTCCTCTGATAAAAGGAATGCTCCGATCCTGATTTTTGTGCAGTCTCTGAAATTAAGACTGGACAAATCTACGGGGAAATGCTGATTGAAAACAATCCAATTCCATGGCTTTGATAAGGAAGAAGTAAAGAGAGAAGATAAAGAAGTAAAGGAAACGATAATTTAAGCTTCTACTTCGAGAAAGAAGACGGTTGTAAGTTGTAACAGGCATTTTAGACGTGCCAAGGAACCTCGGAATCATCAAATTTGAAGGCAATGAAGACAACTGGTCTTAAATGGAGAGCTCCACTGGCAATCTTTACCAGTTTTGGTGGCAAAGATTCGTCAAGGGCGCAAGGGTTAACCGCAAAACTGCAGAATGTGGAGAAAGCCATTTTTTCTAACCTGGGCATGTATGGGTTAATAGGCTTATCCCTCTCCTGTTCCCCAATTTCTTAAACCTTTTACAACAAGAATTCTGTGCAATTTAAGATAGAAAATGCAAATCCGCCTAGAAATTTGTGGGTACATTTTACTTTTGAAGGTGCTTCCCCTATGTGCTCTGTTATTGTTCTTTTATTTTTTTTTGTAAAGCTCTGTTATTATTCTGATGTTCCTGAAATACAAAGGTTAGACATAATAATATTGAGTAAATATGTATCTACCATCAATACCCATCAAACAAAACAATACAACAAAAATAAGGCAAATAAATATTCATCATTACATATAACAATAAGTTGCAGAGAACAGTTCACAACAGAAAAGCCTGTAAAACTAGGGCTTGGAGAAAAAAAAAAACAACCCAAACAAGGGTTGTAATGGCAGACTGAAAGAACCTGCTGCCACTGCCAAAGCCCATGAATCCCAGGCATGAAACTTAGAACTGCCAAAAGCAACAACAAAGACATATTACCATGAACCTACCACCTATAGGGAAACAATGACCCAACCATCAAGTGGAACACTATGTTCAAACACGTGGAAGACTAGGAAAAACCGAAATGGACAGACTCGAGAATGGACGAGTAGAAAGCTAAGCCAGGCATGGTCAAGGCGAGGCTATGCTAAAACACCAGGTGTGGCACCCGGTAATACAAAACCATGACACAATCAAAGAAATGTGGGAGCAACTACAACTGAAACCCTAAAACCAGGACTGTGGTAACTGTATTCTCAGGGACTATGGCCATAAAGAAGGCATCCCAACAATGGGAGCCAAAAAACTTGGAACAGGCTTCCTACTAGAAGAATACCTGCAAAAAAGGAGTGTTTGGCCAATGTCCCTGGAAAACAACCAAGTCACTGTAAGATCAGAAGACCCACTGCTAATGGGCCCAAAAACTGTGGAATATTGCCAACCCTGTATGGGGTTTTATGACGACGCTTCTACTATCTGTAAGTGGTACTGGCTATCTAGAACTCGTGATTTAGCAACCCCCATCCTTCATATCTTCATTCTAACTCTGCAAGGGCTGTTTCAGCTTCTTTTTCCAATTAGGAAAGAATGTCGCATCTCCAAAGACGCTCCACAAGTAGCTCCACTGTGCTACTGCTGATGGACTTGCATTGCTGGAGATTCAACCCCACAAGAGTCTGACCCAGATTTCCCAGGAAGGGCAAGCTCTTGTCTGATATGTTAGAGCAACCAAACAGAGAAAGGATTTGCAAGTCAAGTTGCTTTGCGGATGAAAGAGAGGCAACACCAAAATCGGTGATTGCAGACTTAGAGACATCAAGATCGCGGAGCAATGAACAGTTGCCAGCAATTGCCACCAAGCTAGCATCGGTGATCTTCCTGCAACCATCGAGATTCAGCAGTTGAAGGGTTTCACCATGAAGCCTGGCCATGGCCATGACCACTGCATCCGTCAAATTCATGCAGCCACTGAGGTTAACCTTGACAAGACCTGCCTCACAGCTCTCAAGCAGTGGGAGAAATCCAGCATCTGTGATACCACAGAGCCCGCTCAGGTCTATATGTTGCAGCTTAGGGCACAACTTCCCCACCACAGCCAAATTCGAATTGCCAAATCCTGGGCAGTCACGAATGGAGAGGGATCGGAGAGATTTGCAGGGAGAGAGCATAGGCAACCCTAAGACTACGTCCTTAATACCCATGCACTTTACCAGGGTGAGTGCCTTTAACTTTTCTCCACAGTTAGAGACAACACCAAGAAGCCCAGATTGGGTGATCCTGTTGCACTCCTCCAATTGCAGACCCTCGAGAGATGCAGCTGTTTTGGCAAAAGCTACCATCCCATTGTCGGACAGGAATGAGCACTTTCGGAGACACAACTGCTTCAAGTTGGGGCAACCCTTTCCCAGGGCTTCAAGACCAAGGTCTGTCACCCCTCGGCAAGAAGTAATTGTAATGGACTTCAGCTTCTGCAGACCGTGAGCATTACCCATGACCCAAAAGCCCCTTTCACTGACATTCTGGAGGCCAGTGAGGACCAGACTGGTAACAGCCTTGCCGTAGTGACCTATAACGGCAAGAGAGATGTCCGTGATGTTCACAGCCTGGAGCTTCACCTGTTTCAGCACACAAGAAGCTGAAGACAACACACCCGCAACTCCTTGATCCCCAACAAGCGGGCAGTCTTTGATCGAAATTGACTGTAGATTTGGGCAGCATCTGCCAATTCCTTGCAGACTCTCATTCGCAATGTTTGAACAAGATTCTATCGTCAGAGCAGTCAAATTAGGGCAGTTCTCAGCAATTGCAAGCAAACCCTTGTCAGATATTTTAGGACACTGGTAGAGGTCGAGCTTCTCCAACTTGTGACACCCATTAGCAATCTCGGAAAGACCTTCATCCCCAATAGAAGAGACATTCCACAGGGAGAGAACCCTAAGGGAAGGGCAACCACGGGCAATTGCAGAAAGGCCAAGATCAGTGACCCCGCGAGTATTATTGTTACCGCGGATCAAAAGCTTACCTAGCCCCCCACGACTAGCCGTTCCAACAGCAACAGCAGCAAGTCTGATATCCGTAGCTTTCTTCCCTTCCAAGCACCTGGTAAGAAATCCTTCACTCTCAAGTTCCTGTTCTTCATCCCCAGGAATCACTCCGCTCTCAAGCCTTACAGACTCATCTATCTTACTTGAAGCCAATCCCCCATCAGGGTTCAGAATTCTGCTACTACAGATGTCAGTACTTCTAATACTGCTCAGAAGCAAGAGCCAGTGCTTTGAGACGCAAGCACAGGCACTCCTCTCTTGGCCACCAGGTAGCCTTCTGAAGATCTCAAAGAGGCACTCGTCAGGGAGAACTTCAATTGAAGACTGCTTCTTCTGCTCAAAATCTCTAAAAACAAAAGGGGCACTGATGCGAGACCTCTTGCGAGGAGGGCAGTAGACGTCCACATGGGAACCAAGAGACAAGAAGACGCTTGAATCCATGGGATTCGCGTATAAGGAACCCCCAGGGTAGAAATCGTCATCTCCTGAAACACCAAATCCATAAGCCAAATCAGATAAAATTAACATGAACATCACAGAATTCCACAGGCCAGCTTTGGAAAATAGACCTATTAAAACTATCAAATAAAGAAATTCTTGGCAAAAGCAGGCCAGCAGAGAAAACATCAACAAAAGGAACATTTTTGTTAAGAAATATCAGAAAACGAAGCCAGCAACAGGATTCCAACTGAATTTTCCAATCAGACAGCTCCTATCACAACCTGAACAGTAAATTGAAGGGATATCCATATCGATTTCAAGATGATACCAGATGATTAATAGAAAAAAACACAAAGTTCACATACATTTCTCAAAAATCGACACAAAAAATAACCATCCCAACCATAACCTGTAAATCAACCTTAAAAGAAACCAACAAAACTCATTCTATCCACAACTAAACCATAAAGATCACATCAAGTATCCCACAAAACGATCCAATCAACAAAAACAAACCTTAAAACCAGTATATTCAAGGCAAATCCATCTACAAACCAAAAATCTTCACAAACCCACTAATCAAACACGATCTCCATCAAGAATCGAGGCAAACAGGCAAAAAAAAAACAACAAACAAACAAAAACAAACGAGATCCGTAGCTTACCACTGCAATTGACGAGAGTCGGCATGAATACAGTCTCGAAACCCCTTGGGAGCCGAAGCCGCACTGTTTCCCACCAAAAATCCCTCGATCGAGAGCGAAAAGGACAAGACCCACCAAGAACAAGATGCAGAAAACCAGATTTAGTCCTTCAACAGCTGAATGCATCACAGAAATTGAACCCCCCCGAGCTGAAACCCTAACAGAGAGGGCAAAAAAAATGGCGAAGAAGAAAAAAGAAAAAAATTTGGAAATCCCGTTCGATACCTGGACCTGTTGTCTTCCCTCCACCTTTTATTTGGAAGGTGTCGTCTTCAGATACATTAAAGCCAATCCTTCCCTTTCCCAAGTGCAATGAATCCATCCCCAAAACCGCTTCTCCCGTTATTCCCCACCTACTAGAAAACCGAAAACCGGAAACCAGAAACCGGAATTCTTTTGGGGGGAAGCGCGTGTTAGGTTCTTTCCCCCTTGGGGCACTAAGAATTAGGTGAGAACGAATCTTGTGAGAACTGTGAAAACCGCATCAAGGTACTGACACATCAGCGCAGAAAAGTGATAAGTGCCCCCTAAAAAATGTAAATCACTTTTCGGTACTGGTGCGTCAATCCCTCTGGTGCCGTTTTCACGGTTCTCATGAGATTCGTTCTCACATAATCCAAGCCCCCCTTTTGGGGGTGGGGGAGGGTATGCATTTTTTTACTTGGGCAGCCCCGCAATAATGGTATGAGCTATTATTGGGAAAGGATCTGCTACACCAAATTTGTTTGTCCCTCCGTGTCTTCACACCATAGGCTAACACGTATTTTTTTTTTTCGAATTTGGTACTTTTTAAGTGGGAGCAAATGTTCATTTGAATACCTTTTTATGGTTTTAACCCTATAATACCTATATTTTTCATTTGAAAATTGTCTTTATAATTTTAATTACATATATGAGCTTTTGTGGTTGGAGACAGACAAATTAGGTATAGTTGATTGTTTCCCTTTTGTTGTTAAGGGAATTATAAGGAAATATGAGCTTCTGTACTCAAAGAAGCCAAGCCGGAAGTGTTTTCACACTCCCCCAAAAAGTGAAAATCACTTTTTAGTGCTGATGTTTTCACCCCTTTGACAATTGGCGGACGCAGCACAGGTTAGGTTTCGGCGCATGAAATCCTCACCGATTTGTAATTGGCAAAAGATTAGTTCAAACAAAGTTTCTGAAAGCGTGTGCAAGCAACCTTGCTTGAGCTGCCACGTAAATAAATAAATAATCAAACTTAAGGGATTGCTTGGGTTTTTGCCTACCTTTTTTGAACTAAGTGACATATGAGTAAGATGCTTACATGCTTAAGGAAAGTTTGCTTGAGCTAATCTTTTCTCTAATTAATTTGATTAGTTGTACTTGATTGTAGATATAAACCACTTAATTAAGGGGGTTCTTCTATGAATGATGAATTTGATACGTAATCATTAGTTGGTCCATTTGCCACTCTTTAGCATGCGTCATTGTTGACTTAATTATGGGTTTAGAGTTGGGAGAAAGGGGCATCGAATGATGTCTTAGGAAGAATGGATTGTATCCGCTCCTCTTATCATCTGCTCCTCTCTACACCCTGTCAGGGGGAGGGCACATCAGCACCGACAAGTGAATTTCACTTTTATAGGGGGTGCATTTCACTTGTCGGCACTGATGTGTCCTCTCCTGACAGGGTGCTGGTGATAAGAGGAGCAGATACAATCCACTCTGTCTTAGGTCATTGCCTCATTGGGGATGGGTTGATATCCTCTGCGATACCTCATTGTACAATGTCCCGTGAGGCAAGACACAAGGGGGTGGGACCCAGTCACTTTTGGGGGTGATGGGACATACGTAAAGTGAATAGCCCCACTCCCTAGTGTCTTGCCTCACAAGTCTTGCCTCACAAGGGCGTCGCAAAGGATATCAAGCCATTGGGAACACCTTTAGCATAATAGTTTGTTAGGGTTGGAGATATTGGGTAGGGTTAGGTTTAGGGATCTTGTACGAATCACTATGAGGTAATATGTAGGGAGTAAGAACCACTATTTTATGGGTAACACTTTCGAGATCTCCGTTGAAAATTGATGACCGGACGATTGTGATTATTTGATATCTTGAATGGTTATAAATATTAAAAAAAATACGGTGGCTATCGCTGGATTACCTTGGATCTTTAGCATAAGAGATATTTTTATGTCTAGTGTAAAAAATGATGGGACCTTTTTGTGCATGTGTATCACATGTTGATGGAAGTTTATTGCTTTGGATAATTGTGTTAGGCTACATTTGGTTGTCACAGGAAATGAAATCATTTTATCTTGGCTTTCTATAAAATATGAACTTAGGGATTTTAAAAGGTCCTGTCATCTAGGGTTATCACCCGAATGTGAACAAAAATATTAAAACAATATTTCTATTGTTCACTAAAAATAATGACCTAAGTAAATACTTATGCATGATGGTTTGTATTTAAATGTTAAAAGAAACCAAAATGAAATTATTTTAGTGAAAGAATATTCTGTCCAGGATTTGGTGTCTAGGATGGTGTGTTCAGGACACCAGGGGCCATCATATGGAATAATGCATATTCTATATTCAAAAATTGCATCACCCACCCATTTTGTTCCATATGATGGCATCTGGTGTCCTAGATACCATCCTAGACAGAACATCCTTTCCCATTATTTTATTCCACTATGTCTGTTGAGAAAATCTAAATTTTCCTAAATTATTTTGAAGTTTTCTCGTAATAATTTTCTTAGAGGTATCTATTTGTCACTCAAAAAATCATTTCATTTTCTAAGAGCTTCTAACCAAGCAATATTTTATCTCTCATTCATTTTCTGGTATTTTCCAATTAAAATAGTTTGAAAATCCAATTTTCTCTCATAGTCTTAATATTTTCTTGTTAACACTTTCCTAGTAAACAGACGGTTAGATTAAGAATACTATAATCTTGTTAGGAGATGTGGAAATAAAAGAAGAGGACAACAATAAAATATTGTGATAGGGTTAAGGCAATTACGATCACCCTTGGGGGGTACCCACAAAAAGTGTAAGAGAAAAAGGGACCCACATGTACATGGACGTACAGAGACTTTTTGGTTCTTGCCTCTTGGAGAGAGGATTGGGGTGTGCATTGAATAGGTGTGGATGACATGTAAGAACAGGGACTTGTGGCTAGAAATAAGAATAGGAAGGTAAGGTAGGAAAGGGTTAGAATCAATGGATCTCATTTAAGCTTCTATTTCTAGACACATTCCCACTTGGGACTTATTTTAGACTTTTGAAATGTGCCCCCTTCCACTTAATTATAAAGGTGGTCATACAGGCCCTTTCTCCAAGAATTTCAAGGCCAATACAACTAGTCCAGTTGTTAATATTATTTTCTTCTTACTCGTTTAAGTCATATGGCTTCTTGTCCTAAAAAATTTCTTCAGATAATCCACTTGGGTTTTTGAGTGTTTTTAAATACTAAGTTGATTACCATCTTGAATAAAACGATTTCATTTTGGTTTTACATAGAATTTAAATGCATGAGCTTCGTCGAAAATGAACTCATCTCCATTCATTAAAATATAGAAACTTACAATGACCTCAATTCTAATCTATATTAAAATCAATATGACATGAACTGAGATCATCTTAAAACATCACCTTATGTGTTTGCACATCATATGAATTTAACATAAAATTATTTCATTCCTAATGACAATCAAGTGTAAGGTTTGAATCATCTCCGGTCTGACTAGCGATTTATCACGCCGGTATCTATGAACATGTGACAAGATGCCTGTCAAATGGGATCTCGATAGGTATACAAGGGTCAAAGGAGGGTATTATAGCAAATACACATTAGCTAATGATATGTGAAGTTATCAAAACATCCTTTGTCATGCATTGTCCTGCGTGTTATGTTTATTGATATCAGTACCTGTCTCCTAAAGAGGATATGCTGCAACCAATTTCGTTTGAAGATGGTTTTAACGTCTCTCTCTCTCTCCACTGTTTCCAACTCATTCAATCGAAATGTGCATGTATAACTAATGTACTTGGTGCCTCTTTTAGGGGGCTCGGATTATCTGCAAATGAATTTCGTGAGAACTGTGCAAACAGCACTAGAGGGGCTGACACATCAGTACTGAAAAGTGATTTACACTTTTTGAGGGGTACTTGTCACTTTTCGGCACTGAAGTGTCTGCACCCTGATCCCGTTTGCACAGTTTTCATGAGATTCATTTTCACATAATTTTTCCCTCTTTTAGGACACCTTATTTTTCAATTAAACATTTTTTAGATGTTTTTAACCCCAATGTAACACATGTCAATTCATCAGAGACTCCCAAGACACTTGTTCATCACAGAAGTGATTGGGATATTTTTGTCAGTAAAAGGATATAGAATTAGGGAGCTTCTAATAGCACCCCAAAAATTTCTTTCCATATCCCCATTTTTTAATTTTTTGCTCTTCTCACCTCCTCCTTACCTGAAACACACCTTTCTCTCTCTCCCTATTTTTAGGTATACCAAAAAAAAAAAAAACCGAAAAAAGAATAGGAAGGAGGAGGGGGAGGTGGTGGTGAACGTTGTCACCGTTGTTGTCGCCGGAGTGGGTTGGTTCTTGTTCGTTCTAACAGTTGGAGAGAGAGGAGGGTGGTTGTAGAGAGAAGGGTTAAGAGAGTAATTTTAAACATGGTATAGATAGAAATTTTGAAAAAATTTAAGATGGAGGTTTGGAGAGCAATTTTGGAGGTGCCAATAGAAACTCCCATAGAATTATTAAAACAGCTTCACTTATTGACCAAAATATCCAAAAGCCTGCAGGGTTTCCATTAAAGATTGGTCATTATCAAATTTGCTGCAACAACAAGCCAACAAGTCTGGACGAACCTCCACCCATGTGAATCTTCAGGAAAGTTTCTAGGGAAGATCCTTGTGACGTTATATCTCGTCGTTATTGGCAAAATGGTTCAGCCCACCCGTCCCACTTCTTTAATTTGAAGAAATCAATGCTTGGGGGCATGGTTTTGTCATCTTTGCCACGTGTCCGATGTTGAGATGGATTTGACATACCACCACACCACTCTAAGAACTTGCCACGTCACATGGTTACCGGTTTCAAAATGGACGTGATGTAGGCCCCTGAACGTTAAAAACTTCTGTTAGCGTTCTGCAAATAGCTAGGATTGATGCACCCCTTTAAAAAAGGCTTATGGCTGGTCCTTCATCAGGGGTGGACACAAACACCACCACAGAAAAAGTGATTTACAATTTTGTTTGTGTGTGTGTGTGTGTGTGTGTTGTGTCCACCCTTTATGCAGGGTGGACCTTAGGTGTTCTTTAAGGGGGTACACCAAATCCTTTGGGGTTAAACATGGATTGATAAAGATAGAGATGTAGAGTTGTCAATGACTTGAGCTAGTTTGGCTCAGCTCAAAGATCGGGTTGTTGTATGTTGAGTTTGAGCCTTTTTTAAAGCTATTGTGCAGAATACTTAGATTTAGAGTTCGTCGCAACAAAATGGAAGAAAGAAAACACTGTAATCAGCAATCACACAAAGAACAAAACAACTTTATGTGGTTCAACTGGAAACCTACATCCACGAGCAAACATAACAGAAAAGATTTTAAGAAAATGGGTTAAACGGATCATATCGGGTTTTTTCTCCAAATTATCATCTATGGTACATCTTGAGTTGAATTCTAGACACTAACCCATCAAAAACTCACTTAGATTAAGCTTCCACCTGAGTTCATTAGATAACTATGATTGAGCAAAGCTAAAATAGCCTTAACTCGCTAAAAGCTGGAGCTTCATTAGGTTGCTGCTTTTCTTTTTATTTTTTGCTCTTTCTTTCTTCTACAGTGAGTGGGGACTTTGATTTATGTGTTGTTGGACCGGTTTATATCTTTAGTTTTTAAGAGTAGATCTAGCTCATGAGTTATTGAGCTTTAAGATTCAGGCCTAAATCAATAAGTTTGACTTTGATAAACCAAGTTGAGCTTGAGCCGAACTTGCCTTGATTTTAATAAGTTGAACATAGGCTCCGAAACTAAGCCTAATTCTTGCATGATAAGTCTAAGCTGAACTAAGCAAAGCTAGGCTCAACTTGAGATGGAGCTTCTAAAGCACCACCGTGTGCTACAAACTCGAGATAAAGGTTCAAATTCCCAGCTGTAGAGATTCTATTTATTCTAGCAATTCCGTTAAAAAGGATTCAAATCTAATTATTTTACAAAGATCTACAAGAAGATCATAGGGTCTATTCAATCACGTTCAGTAACTGAAGATCGATGTTATAAATAAGAAGAAAAAAGAAAGAAAGGAAGATGTTATAAATAAGAAGAAAAAGAAAGGAAAAATGAAAGACACATTAACTTCCTGTATACAAGCTGTACCACATGAGCTTGTCACGTATTAAAATTGTGACCATCCTTGTAGACAGTGTTATACTTCTGCCTTGCCTTGATGCCTATTCTTCACCCAACCTACCAACCAGCCAAAAGGTTTGGCTTGCCTTTTCATTTTTTAATAAGTCATTGGGCCTATGGAGTGTTACATCATAATGAATAATCCACATCAAATGAGGGAGATATAAACATCAATACAATCAATTGCAGAATGCTTATAGTTATTAGACCCCAAAACCTTTTTCCTAGAGAAACAGTATTCCGATTTGAATTATTTGTATCCTATTAAAATTCAGGTTAGTTGACATTTAAATTGTTGTCGCTGGGTAGGTTGCATTGCAAGTATTCATGTGCATGCACATGTCATTTTAAAGAAAATTTCCCTATGATATTGGATATTGAAGATGAAGTGGTACAAGGGGTGGGACCATAACCGTTAAACCTAGAAACGTCGAGCCGATGAAACCAGTTTAACATGGGAACCCGCCTTTTGGTAGGTCGGGTTAGGTTTAGAATTATTTCTACTTAAAAAGAAAAAAGTTAAATTGAAAAGGACAAATTGGTTGGGAACATAGGGGAGGAGTAGACAATTTGAGAATAGAACATTTGCTTCATTTTTTACTGCACCAGAACTAGGCAGACCACAATCAGGTTACCCCGGTTGATCATTAACTCAAATCGGATTTCCAAAATGGTCTCCTTCAGGGTTGATGACCGGTCTAGAATTTGACCCTTGTCTGAATTCTTAACACACATAAAGGCGTGTGTTTGGAGTGATGGAGCGTTGATGAGTCAGATTATGGTCAGAGGGTTCACTTCACTTGGTCCAAAAAAAATAATAATAATAAATAAATAAATAAATAAAGGCAGCTTCGGGATTGATGAGACATTGAAAAAGTCTGGCCGACCATGCATTTAGAATACAACCCAGTTGGCCGAAAATCTGGATTCGCTAAGGTTGAAAGTCTCCCGCACGGTTTCAGACTGGTTCAAATTTATCATAATGGGTTCATAAGCTTAATTAAATAGGGGGCCAGATCCTCTGAACCGGGAACAGGGTGTGCCGTCTCAAAAGGGAAGTTGGCCCCATGCACTTTTTGTGTGGATCCCACACCCTCCTGTGAGAGGGTGCACCCTGCTCCCGATGCAAAGGATTTTCTCACTTAAATAAGACTACTTGAAAAGTTGGGTAAAGTAAATGTAAGGTGTAGGATACACTATTTTAGGGGTTATCATCTTTGTTGGAAATTGACCTAACCGGGTGATTGTGATTATTTGATCTGTTGCATGGTAATAAATAGTTTTAAAAAAAGATTTTTTTTTTTTTTTTTTGCAATATTTCATTTTGGTTTTCCATAACATGGGTTGCATTAGGTTTTCTTTTTATTGTATACTCATTTCGATTTATCACTGATAATGTGAATAAAAAATAGAAATGAATTTATTTCATAAAAATCTATAAAAAAAATATTTGTATTTTTCATTAATAATGATGACTAAGGAAAAGTCCATATTAGGTATGACTTTTGCATTTAAATGCTGCAAGGAACCAAAATGAAATAATTTCATTCTAATACAACCTTAAGATTAGAATTAAGGTACCTAATCTTTTTTAAGACATGTGGAGATAGAAGAAGACAATAAAAATAAATAAATATTGCTCTAGGGTTAGGGCAATTATGGTCCATCAACTCCTTGGGGGGTACCCACAAAAAGTGCATGAAGCAAAAGGTACAGGTAAGAAAAGGGACTTGTTGGTTCCTGCCTCTTGGAGAGAGGATTGGGCTGTCCATTAAATAGATGTGAATGACAGGTAGGAAAAGGGACTTGTGACCAGAAATAAGATGGAAAAGGCAAGGCATGGAAGGGTTAGAATCAATGGATCTTGTTGAAGTCTAGAGAGACATACCACTTGGGTCAATTTTATTTATTTATTATTATTTTTTGATCTGGTCATTGATGCAGTGGTGCCCATTTGACAACTGTACATATATATCAACAGAACCTGTACAAAACAAGGAAGCAGGCAAGCACATGTATTGCAAGTCTCAACTATGGGAATTTGACCCTGACCTTAGAAGAACGATGCCATAGCTACCTAAGTACCAGGCATTGACACTATTTTAGACTTGTGAGACGCCCTCTTCATTTTAACATAGAGGCGGCTGTAGAGACTTTTCTCCATCTTCATGACCAATAATACCAATTCAATTGCTATTCTTATTTTTTCTTACTCTTCTCAACCCCCCCCAAAAAAAAATTTGGACTCATGCACAAAATTCTACTTGATGAGTGTTTTTTTTATATATACTTGGTATTATTATTTTCATGAATGAAACAATTTCATTTGGGTTTGACACATGAACTTCATAGAAAACGAATTCATCACTAAAATATAGAAAGGGTGGCGATATTTCTAGTATCTATTAATAGATCAGTATGAGTTGAGATGAGTCCATGTTAATGATAAAAAGCATTGAATGATAGAAAGCCAACGTTGCCAATGCCCGAGTGTTCCAGTGGCTAAGGCATATGTCTTCCATAAGGAAGGCCCTGGGTCAAATCCCACGAGGAGGGGTAGGGTGAGTAGTGCAAAGTGGTGTTGCTGGCTTGGGTTCACTAGTTCTAACTGGCTCAAGCAGATCCCATTTCAAGTGGCTGTGATGATGAAGACCCATGTGACCATACCTTAAAAAAAAGGAAAGATAGAAAGCCAATCTTAAATGTCAAAGATGAAGAATCTAGGGTACCCATGTGGATGCCAAAGATAGAAATGAGAGACTTTATGGTAGATGACATTAGGGGAAAAGGATACAAAGATGGAAAATCATATTGGGTTTCAAAGAACCGGAAAGGATAGAGCTGCGGGTGGATGTCAATGGCAATCGCATTTATATCCTTGAATCAAGGGTGGTGGTTTATAACCATAAATATTTATATCCTTGATTCCATTCGCCTCGGCTTTGGTACAACCCCTAAAGTGAGCCTAAGATATGACTGACAGTAGAGGCCAACACATCAACACTGAAAAAGTGATTTAACACTTTTTTTGGGATACTTTTCAGTTTTTAGCACTGATGTGTTGCCCTAGATGTCAGTCCTACCTGAAGCTGACCTCAGGTGGTCCTACCAAATCCTCAAGGGATTCCTTTGCGCAAGTTTAT
>JAOXJP010016868.1:0-17499 GCA_025762735.1 Platanus orientalis | reverse complement strand
AGACAGGCTTCTGTAAATATTATCAAAGAGGTTGTTGAATATGCATTAGTTCTAGCTTTGGATGGCAAGTCAGAGTCATGGGTGATTGATTTAGGAGCGTCCTTCCACGCCACATGTAACAAAGAATTTTTCAAGAACTATATGCAAGGTGACTTAAGAAAGGTGTTTTTGGGAGATGATAAACTCTGCAATATAGTAGGCAAGGGAGATATTCTGATTAGTTTGTCAAATGGGGGTACATGAATGTTGAATGATGTACATCATATACCTTGTTTGAAAAGAAATTTGACTTTAGCTGGTCATCTCATAAGTTCAGGTTATAGCATTGTTTTCACAAGAGATTCATGGAAAATCACTAAAGGTAGCTCGCAGAAAGAAACAAGGGACACTCTACCTAATGGGAAATACATCTACCTATATTTTAGTTGCAGCTAAGCATATAGATTCAGATATCTTGCATTATAGAATGAGACATTTGAACAAAAAATGAATAAAGATTCTCCACTCAAGAAGGAAGCTTCCAAGTTTAAAGGCATTGGACTTAAAGTTTTGTAAAGACTGTGTTTATGGAAAACATAAAAAAGTCAACTTCACTAAAGGTAAAAGGGCAATCAAGCAGGAACAGTTAGAACTGGTTCACACTAACTTATGGGGACCAACTCGGGTATCTTCTATTGGTGGCTCACATTATTTTCTTACCTTTATTGATGATTTAACTAAAAATTTGTGGGTTTATTTTCTTAAACATAAGTTTGGCGTGTTTGAGACCTTCAAGAAGTGGAGATCTGTTGTTGAGAATGAAATATGTTGTAAGCTCAAGTGCCTCAGGTCAGACAATGGAGATGAATATTGTAGCAAAGAATTTGAAAATTACTATGTAGAGAATGGGATTAGGAGAGAGAAAATAGTCTCCAATACACCACAACAGGATGGTGTAGTAGAGTGAATGAATTGGACTATTGTGAAAAGGGCCAAGAACTTGAGAATACATGCAGGTTTGCCTAAGCAATTTTGGGTGGATATTGTTAGCACACTAACAAGTTTATTGAATTGGGGACCTTCAGTACCTTTAGATGGTAAACTCCTAGAAAAGGCATGGATAAGAAAGCAAGTAAATCCTTAACACCTAAGAGTGTTTGGTTGTATGACTTATGTACATGTTGATTCAAATTAGTAAGACAAGCTAGATCTAAAATCCAAAAGGTGTGTTTTCATTAGATACGGATCAAAATAATTTGGCTACCAATGTTGGGATGACAAAAACCGGAAAGTCATAAGAACCATAATTTTGTATTTAATGAGAAAGTCTTGTATAAGGCTACTGTTTCAAGAAAACATAAGAAGTTTATGGAGTTTGAGGAGATTTCTAATCATGATATGTAGGTTGTGAATGAGAATGAAGCACCAAATACAGAAAGACATGGGGGTCAACAAATAAAACCTCAAACATCTATTAAAAAGTAAGAAGGTTATCTAGGGCACCTAAACCAACACAACGATACTCTCTTTTATATATATTTGTTCTTGACATATGGTGATGAGTCAAACTACTATGAAGAAGCATTGAAAGTTGATTCTCAAACTGAGTGGGAGCATGCAATAAATGAGGAGATGAAGTCTCTAATATCTAATCAGACATAGGTCTTAGTTCCACTACTAGGTGGCAAAAATGCATTAAGCAACAAATGAGTTTTTATGGTTGAAAGATAAAAATGATGGGACCAGAAGATATAAGGTCGGGTTGGTGGTTAAAGGATGTTAGCAAAGAAGAGGAATAAACTATTCTAAATTACTTTCTCTAGTTGTAAAGATGACAACTATCAGGGTAATATTGAGTATAGTGACGACAGAAGATTTACATCTTGAACAAATTGACATGAAAACAACATTCCTCTATGCTGATTTGGAGGAGAATATCTACATGGAGCAGCCAGAGTGCTACACTACTGAAGGGACAGACAAAATGGTGTGTAAGCTAAAAGGAAGCTTATATGGATTGAAGCAAACACCAAGGCAATGGTATTTGAAGTTTGACAACTTCATGACAATAAATGACTTCAAGAGATGCCATGTGGATCATTGTTGCTACATTAAGAGGTATGACAACAGTTATTATATTCCTTTTATATGTTGATGATATGCTTGTTGCAGGATCAAGCATGCTTAGATAAATAATCTCGAGGATATGTTATTAAAGGAGTTTGAGATGAAGAACTTGGGTGTAGCTAAGCAGATTCTTGGTATAAGAATCACAAGAGACAGGAAGAACCATATGTTGAGGTTGTACCATATGCATCAGTAGTAGATAGCTTGATGTATGATATGGTTAGCACAAGGCCAAACATTACCCATTCAGTGGGAGTTGTTAGCAGGTTTCTAAGTAATCCATGTGTGGGCATCGCGAAAAGACTAAGTGGTCTACTAGCCCCACTTTGGGGAACCGCACCCAGCCAACTCAGATTGGTCTCTTGGCTTCGGTTTGGAGTCACCACCAACTCGCGTTTTTACAGATGAGGTTAGACTTCTGCTTCCTTTCTCGATTATGGGCTTTGTAACCCGGGTTAGTCATTGGGGGCCTTGGGTTGATTTTTAGACTGGTATGATTTTTCAAGGATTCGGGTAAGTTGTTTGGTTGCAATTGGGAAAGGTGTGTTGCAATTGGGAAAGGTGTTAGGTACCCCAATTGCCCACCTTTTTAGGGTGGCTTCTCTGACCTAGTAATATCTAAATCTTATTAAACAGAATAAAAGAAATAGGGTTGTGAATTAGTTTTTGTCAGTACGCCTAAATTTGATTTTAGTATGCCTGATCTTGACAATATGCCTGAATTTTAATTTAGGTTCAAATTCATGTGTATAACCTGGAATTGACTTTGTTGGGTCCATTTTATTAGCAGAGGCCTAAACTATGGTTGTCAGGGTTTAAACAAAGGTTTATTGGGATTTTGGAAGGTGACAAACCCTTAACTACTCTCTGGTTTATCAAAAAGGGTAAAACAAGAATTTTTCTCTCAGTACATTTAATCTTTTAGGCATATGCCTGATATTTGGTATGTCTAATCTTGCACAGAGTTAAAGTTTAGGCGTATTTTGGGTGGATCCCACTTAATCATTGACGTCATTCCCAAGCTCTGAAAATCATCCATGAATTATATTATGGGATTTTGTATGTCAATAGGTCACTGTGGACCACTAGACATCTAGGGATAACCCAAAAATACCTTCTTAGGTGGGTACAACTGAAATAACATGCTATGCTTGATATTGCCCCAAATGGGCCCTACTTGGTCATTGCAGCACACTAGCAAGGTTGGGATTGAAAATGGAAAGATTATAAGGGTGTGAAGGTCTCTGTAGTCTGTTGGACATGGGGCTTTTCAGAGGGGTGGGTGGTTACCTCAAAGAATTCTCTAAGAAAGCCCAACCCCCTCAGACAAGGGGATACCTCCTTTTGAATTTTTCAAAAGGGTAGGTCATATGCAAATCAGCACAGAATTCCACTGAAATACAAGGTTGTGGGGCCCATTCCAGGGAATCTACTCATAGGGTAGGACTCACATTTGGTGGAGAGTATGCATGGGGGATCATTAATCTACTATCCAAATTTGGGATTCAAATGATATATACATAGTGAGTTATGGTCTAAATAAGATAGATGAGTAATTAAATACAGATCACAGGCAACAGAGAAATTAATTGGAAATAAATAGCAGGAAAAATACCAAAATGTAAAGGAATAACTTATAAAAATTTAGTCAAACACCTAAATTAATTAATTAAACAATATAATAGAAATGAGAGTCAAATAAATTTCATGGAAAAAATTAAAATTATGGGATTTCCCCTGACTCTATCTACACAGTGTGTGAACACACTTATTTAAGAGGAAAGTTGAGCCCACTTCTGAGGTCAAATGACCTCTTCTTGGACTCAAATTTGGTAGGTAAGTGGGTTAGGGAGATAGTGACTTACAGTCAAAACTTTAACAGCCCACTCTTTCCATAGAAAGACATCTAGTTGTCATGCTAAAAACATAAAAAAATAGTAAAGGAGAGACAAGTTTTGTCTCCCTTATGTTCCACTAAGAGAGTGACTGGTTTGGACTTGTGTATGGGGTTATTACAACATGAGAAGGGTCTACCTAGCATAAAATAGAAGGGGAAGGGGAAGGGGAAGGGGAAGGGGGGGGGGACCAACCTGACCGAATGGTTGTCTCCTTTTTTTCTCTTCATTCTCTTTTTTCTTTCTTTCTTTCTCTTTTCTTTCTTTCCTCTCTTTTCCTTCTTTCTTTTTCTTTTCTTTCTCTTTCAATCAGATTTTTCTCTCTCTCCTTTTCAACAAATTAAGGGGGGTTTATAGGTAGAGAGGGTAAATAAGTGGAGGGGAGTAGGGCTGAGGTGTGATGGAAGTGTCTAGAAGAGAGTGAGGTGGAGGGGGTAGTTGGTTGGATGTCATGAGGAGGTGGGGGGTGAGTAAGGGGGGAGGAGTGAGGTGGTGAGGGGTGGTGGGGCCCATGGTAATGAGTAGTGGTGGTGAAGTAATGAGAGGGGTGTAGGGGTTAGGGAAGTGGTCCTTAGAGTCTCTACCCCTCATTTGGAATATTCTAAATGAGGGGTATAGGACTAAAAAATTGTCTTAGGGGTATTTTGAAAAAAACTGACATATTTTTTAAAAGGGTAATGATTGCTTTTTTGGATTTTTCTCATTTACTTCCTTAGTTTACTTTTTGGGTTTTATGACTCCGAATGTTTGTAAGTTTATGAGTTTTTCATATCTCTTAGATATTTTGGTCACAATGCCATTACCGGAATTGGATTTGGAATATAGCAAGCGGGTCACAACTAGCTACTAAACTCAAAGCCACTGCTTATATAATTGAAGAAAATTGTCAAAAAATTATGAAGCTACTTCAGATTAAGGATACCAAAGCGCCATAGAGGATAGCGAAAATTGTTCAAGACTGTCGGACGCTCCTTTCTCCTACTACTTCAATTTCTTATGTGCCTAAGAGTTGCAATAAGGTGGCACATTCGATGGCCACAAAGACAGCTATGGACCACAAGGAAGGAATATGGAACTTGGACTCATTTGATGTATTCTTGAAATCAATTGCGTTCCCTGAAGAACAATCTGTAACCCTTCATTTTGATTAATTCATTTATTGACCAAAAAAAAAAAAAAAAACGTATAGGTAGGTTCTAGAAAGGTTCCGCTACTGAAGCTTTTGCCAAGGGTCCAAACACAATCAAAGTGAAACCTATACTCTGTTTGTTACATTGTTTTGAATTTAGGTAGATTCTTGGATGACATACTATATAATTTGAAAAATTCTTATTAATTATAATAAAAACAATAATAAATTAAAAGTGATAAAGTTATGAATGTTGCAAAAACACTCAGGATTCACTGCTGCCCTTAAAGACTTAAAGTACCTTTAGGCACTGTGTGCTTGTAGTACGACACAGAGACAAAAAGAATAAACAAATAAATTTGGATGGGTGGTTTTCGCTATTTAGGTGTCACACTGTAGTGCTTTAAGGGTAGTTTAACGTCAGTAGACGATACTCTCTTTATGAAAAATCCGTAGATATAAAAAAATTTATTAAATAAAGATTTTTCTGAACTCCTAGGATGATATAGAGAGTGAAGCCGAATTTGAATTTTCACTGAATTGGCTTGGCCAACGAACTGATCAGATTGAGACTCTAAACCGACAAAAAAAATCCGATTGAGTATATAATCATACATGCTGGGTTTTTTAATACGAAGCAAATGTTCTCTAACCAAGCAGCTAACTGATTAGAAATCCTTTACTTTTAGTTAAATATCTTGGTAAAAATAAAAATAAAAAATCTTGGGTTTTACATACCATGCAGCATATTAAAGATTCGAATCTATTGTTGTTGCATAAAGGTACAACATCCTTGACGTTGAGTATCAAATCAGAAAAAGAAGATATTTTATGCACGAGGTGAACTCGTGGCTGGAGGTCCAACTTTTACAGAAGACAACCCGCGGTTTCACACTTGACCAGTGGACACAAGACCAGGCTGAACTTCAGCATCCCGGAAGGGGTTCGTATCTCATTATGGCTAGGGCCTGATATCCTCTGCACCGCTCCCCTCTGCGATGCTCGAGGGCTGAAGCAGAGGGATGCTCGAGGGCTGAGGCAGAGGGGGTGAATCAATTCACTTTTGGAGTTGTCACTTCACCCCCAAAAAGTGAATTGATTCCCCCCCTCTATCTCGGCTCCCGAGTGTCACAGAGTGGGCAGTGCAGAGGATATTGTCCTTATGACAAGTGACCTGGTTAACTTCAGGGTGATATCCTCTACGCCACCCCCTTGTGAGATGCTCAAGGGCCACACGAGGGGGGAATTAATTTACTTTTTGGAGGTGATGTGACATCCCAAAAAATGAGTTGATATGATCCCCCCCGTGTGGCCCTTGAGTGTCTCAAAGGGGGATGGCGTAGAGGATTTCAGGCTGTTAAGTTTCTTCCAAGTCAGTCATTCTGTCTCCCTCAAATTAAAATAAAAAATCACAAAAGAGAAAGCATAACTGCACAGGTAGCGTCTCTTTAATTGACTGGGTGAGACGAGTGAGTGTGATGTTGGCCAAATCCACGTGTTTGTTTTCTTTATAAAGTATGATTAATTAAGTGTGTGGAAAAAGACTGTCACCATCTGGAGAAGGGGCATTCCTCGGTCTTGCATAGAAGTCCTCTAAAAGTGAATGAACCTGTCAATATCCTGTGCACGGAGGATATTGTCTTCCGCTATGAGCTAAGATACAAAGGAGAATGGGGTCCATGCATTTTTTGCAGGCCCCACCCCCCTTTTGTGTCTCGACTCATGGTGGTGCACCTCGGCACAGAGGATATGAGTCCCTCTAAGAGGGCCTGTAAGTGGAGGTTAGCCCAGGGCAAAGGATGTATCATTCAAATCCTTATAGCCCCCAAGGTAATGAACTAGCTAGCTCTGAAGAAAGTCCCAAAGGTACTACAAGGACGATGAACAAAAAAAATCAGTTCAAGCAAGGTTTTCGCAAGCAATCTTGTTCATGTAGACAAAAAAAAAAAGATAAAAAATAAAAAATCAAATCCAAGGTATAGCTCAAGTTTCTTACTTCCTTGCTATATGACAATTCGAGTAAGATAATTTTGTGGTTGTTGGTGTTATAGGTGTTGAATCAGTGGCCTTACAAGGTGACGATAAGGCTCAAATTGTTGTCACTGGTGATGGGGTTGACTCAATTGACCTGACAAAGTTGCTTAGAAGGAACGTTGGTTATTCAGAGCTGGTTAGCGTCACAGAAGCTGAAAAGGAGGAGAAGGAGGAAAACAAAATTGAACAGATTGTTCAGCCAATGGTTTGGTTGACATACCCACTCGGTGTGCCACAGTATCAATATTATGAGGCGACCAACACCATCCATGACCCTAATTGCATTATCATGTGACATGCCCATTTGGTGTGCCCTAAATGAAGTGTGAACGGAGTAGAGAATTCTTGAATATGAAGCCCAAGCTTTTCAACCATGCTGCGTTGCTGCCAAGTTATACTTGGTTGAACAACTTCCCGAGTTATATTTGGGGTTGGGTGTACAGGGTCAATTTCAAAATTTCCTCGTCTTTTTGTTGAAAATCTCTGTTTGGTTGCATAGAGTGCAAGAAAATCGAGTGAAGTTGGGTGAGTTGAAGAGTTTTCCAATTGGTGCATATAAGAAAATGTAATTAAATGTTGTTTGGTCGGAAAGAAAGTTTTGAAAAAATTAATTTGGTTGTACAATATTCTTAGCACATTACCCCTAAAGTATCATTTTATCTATTATAGACTAAGTCTTCATGATCCAAAGACTCAAGTCTAAGCAGGCAACCGAATTATTCGGTATCTTATCAAAAAAACAAAAACCGAATTATCCTGTACAGTGACCACTCCAATAAAGAGATGGATACATTTACACTCCAATCAAAAGGATAGGACCAACCAGCAACGGGGGTTGGATTATGTGAGAACGAATCTCGTGAGAACTGTGAAAATGGCACCAGAGGGGCTGGCACATTAGTACCGAAAAATGATTTGCACTTTTTGGGGGGCACTTATTTCTTTTCGGTGCTGATGTGTCCGTACCCTGATGCCGTTTTCACAGTTCTCACAAGATTCGTTCTCACCTAATTTTTAGTGCTGGCAACAAGATATATGCATGAACATGTGCATGTTGCACTGTTTCTGGTATGAAGTGTTGACACATTATCCTCTAAAATATAAAAAGGGGCCAGCGAATGCCCTGTTTCCCGAAACAAGAAATAGAGCTTCCGCCAGCCCCTCGTCAGACCCCATGCCACCACTTCCCTCTGTACAAAATGAGTGGTCCAACGGTCATTGAATTGCTCCCCCACCTGCCGAAGACTGCGCTTTCGTCTGACTCAAGGAAGATTCATGCTTCCTGATATTGAGACTGATCCATTCGGATGCCGACAAACATTTGGGACTTACCTATAAAGGGTCATGGGAGTCCGGGTTAGAAACAGAGTGAAGTGTTAGAGAAAATATGAAAAATCTAAAGGGAAGAAATCATAAGAGAATACAAAGAGAGAAAGAAGAGAAGAATAACAACTAAGATGAGACTAACAAAGTTAATCTTAGGAGGAAGAACAACCATTCTACGATTGTGTGTCTTTGTATCTTCTTCTTCCCATTTCTCTCACCCTTCTTGCGATTCGAGAACTCCACTCTCTTTTGCTAGAAAACCTAGACCACATTGGGTACTTAGACTCAGAGTGGACGTTAACATTAACCTTCTTAATCTGGTAACGTTAGCTTTGCATCTAAATTCTTCTCATTCACACACAGGCAGTGGAATTTAAATCTAAAGCATTATTTTTATTGGTAGAAAAAACTATTCTTTCCTCATGCTACCCCGAGTATGGATACCCCGGGGTACTAAGCAACAGGTTTGGTACATACCTTAACAAAGATGATTTTTTTGAGAATTCAAAGGGCAAAAATAGGAAGAGAAAAAAACAACCAAACTTTGTTAATACAACTAAACGGTGGCACAGTATAAATGCCTCAACTGATTCAAGGGGTAATGAACCTCCTAAAACGGGGTCACTCCGCTCGATATCAACTGAGATGATTACAAAAATTGGGGATGAACCAGGTTCACCCTTTCTCGAACCAAATTACAAGCTAAGTTATGCTACTCCTATTCTTAAGATAGATCTACTCCTACTCCTAAGATAGAAATAAAATTTGATGTTGATGTTGAGAGTTATTTCTTCTTCTTCTTTTGGCTTATTTGTATCGATCTAGTCAGTTACAATAATTGTAAGATCTTCCTCGTGTTGCATGGGTAGTTCTTTTTACCTTCAACTTCAGTTTGCTTCTATAGCCACTTTTCCATGTCTCGGTGGATGCCTGTCATGGGGTTTGTAGTGGCTTAAACTGGCTTGCTTCGTGTAAGTGGTTACTCACCCTGATCATGTGTCAGTTGTCCTAACACGTATTGTAATGCTAGTCTCGTCACGTGTCCATTTTACGACTCCATTTCTAGGCCCATTAAAATCCACTCATTCATCTTCTACGAGTAAACTTTTAAAATGGTGCCAAAAATTTCCCCCAATATGCATGTAGTTTAGATCTTAACAAGATGCATGTGACCTTCTTCTGATGCTTTAGGTTCGTGCAACTAGAGCATATTGATTATTTTTCAGAACTTGCACTTGATGATGTAACTGATTTGATTTGGTAATCTCAAACGACGCCGTTTCTAGGACGAAGTATCCTTTGATTCCAACTGCTTTCAAGATTTGCTCAACTTTTGATGATTTCAGGCAAAACGAACAACTTCCATGTAGAAAACCAGACCGTCTTCATTGCCTTCTAACCTTTCCCTTGGTGGGTCTATAAATACCAACTACAAGCATTAATTTGTGCCCATTTCTTTCTTTGCCATGATCGCATCTCACCTCCTTTGCAGCCATATCATCGGGCCTTGACACCTTGGAGTGGTTTCTATCGTTATTAAATGGGATCATTCCGTTTCCTGATCTATACCTGCACTTGGATTTGCTTGCTCATGAGAATATTTGATATCAACTTCTCACACCATGTTCTCAATTCAGACTACCACCCCATGGCTAGAGGTTAGTCGTCTCGCCTCCTCTCTCCTTCTTTGAAGGAACAAGAATGTCACATTGATTTCTCAGCTAATCCTAAGGTTCATCTGAAGTTGCATAGGAGTGATTTATGTGTGAGGATGATGTGTCAACCGTACCTCTGTAGGTATGTTTTCCCTTCTCACATCGTTTGCCTCCTACCTACACTATGGTTCTGTAGAAGGGGCACTACGTGAAGAGTATTGGCTTAAGCCCCTTTCTTTCATCTCTAGGACCAGAACCATCGCCTAGGTGACTCCTAACATGGTTCATAGAGAGGCGAAAAAACTGCCTCATCTAGATCCTTCCATACCGTGGTGACATACAAATTGAACCATTTCTACAGAAGCCCATGTTCTACCTCATGTTCATCACCGACTCTTATGCCTCTTGTTGGTTAGCCAATTCTTGTTTCGAGAAGCCACAAATGGTCTCGACGTGAGCCCTTGATGTTTCCATCGTCTTGTTTTGAAGGACATTTTTTACCATTAGACATTATTTATCTTGAGAAGAGTTTCTATAATTTTTGACATATATAGAATGAAAAGTTTGTTTAGACATTTTTTGCCTATGAATTCTTTTCTTTTTCATTATAATTAGTCACTCTGGACTCTTTTTATTGTGGGACATTTCTTGTCCTTATGTGAACCATAATTTTGGCTTATATTACGCTTTTCAAGACATTTTTGTCATCGAACACCTCCCTCTTCTGAAATGGAGGTTTATGCTGCTTCAAATGATCATTCTCAAATAGACGGATGCCTTCATCAATACCTTTGCTGTTTTATGATGGTCTTACCCACTCGAATGACCACCATTTCTTACTAGAATTATCTACCCTCAAAAGTGATATTGCCCCCCAAGGTGCATTACTGGGTTCATTTCTTCCCAGAATTTGATCCTTAGCACAACTTGAACTATCTCGATAAACAATTTTATGTCCCCGAAGCACCATGTTGCTGGTGTCATATCCTACTACAATAGACCCTTCAAAGGATAACCCTTTGTTGGCCCATGGCTTTTCATCTTTAAGCTCCTTTGTAGTTAAGACTATGGTCATTGAGACCGTATTTTTTTCCAAACTTTTAGAGTTTACTTTTCTCATATGGCCTTTTGACTTTTCATATTCTCGAGTTATTTTGGGTTGATGTCTTTCCTAGGAGATGAACTCTCTCTTAGTAGATGGATGATGCATTGGCTTCTTTCATTCCTACCAACTGCTAAGCTATTGATCACCATCCAATCATTCAAAATCTAAGCATTCAACCTCATTTTCTAGGCCTCGGTTTCTTGGTCGAACACCTGGTTGCATCAGTGCTCAGTTCTCACATCTCTTGAGTCATGATGACGATCCCTATCATCCTGAGACTACTCTTTTGATCTTTCCACACTAAGTCGACTACAATCATATTGACCCTCATTGTTCCCGAGATCATAATGACCTGTCCTCTTTAGGTCATCAACCTACTTTTGCACTCAACCACTGCTCAACATCTTTTACTTGTTACTTTGCTTATCGTGACTGTGTTGATGTCCACTTGTATTGGAACATGGCTAGGCTCAAATATTTTTTTTTTGCCTACTATTCAACATGCCAATCCACCTTCTTCCACATCTAACACCTCTATCAGCATCTTCTCTCTCCCACATGAAACTTTTGTTAGTGCCATCAATTCTTCACTTGACACCTTCATTGGCGCAGTTGATTCCTCTCCTGACACCTTAGTTAGTGTCCTTGATTCCTCGCTTCACATCTTTGTTAGTGTCATTGACCCAGTCTTGATTGAATTATGGAGACTTTTGTTTTTCTTTTGACCCATGAGGGGCTTCGATCTACTATTATGCTCAATAAACAGGTTCCTTAGAATGGTGAGGGCTAATGTCAATTTTATCCAAGGATTCCCAGGGAATTGTTCTTTCTCATCTGTCAAATTGATGCACGGTCCTTTATCTACCTATCGAGAGGTCTGTTTATCACAAACTTCGTGTGGTTGCCTTTTCATCTTGTTTTTTGATCCTCATCCATGCATTAATCGTGTAGTTCGACCACCACGTGGCTAGTTTGTAGAGTTAATCTGCTTTCCCATGTACATTGGGATGATAATTTTTTCTTATACTACGAACATGGGTTTGGTAATCCTATGTCCTCATATGGTTATAATAAAAGGTCGTTATGTCTTAAGGAATTCTCTTGAGACACATAATTCACACTTTCTAATACATAAGTTTCTTTTCTAAAACAACTCGGGTTGTTTACATGCTCATTACTCGATGATGAACTTTCCAAGCATCCTTTAGGGGTTTGGGGTTTCTCATCCCCTCCTTCAGGAAATGTCTTCAATATTCGATCGAGCCGAGTCTGGTCTATTGGAATATTATTTTTAGGCCAGTTATCTCTTGTGGGATTGGTTCACACAAGACATATAGTGGGACATTGACTCACTAGTCTTCCGAAAGAAATCACACCCAACTTTGCCCCCAAGTATGGTGGGAGACTTTGGAGTGGGCTAATTGCTTTTCCTTTCTTCAAACCATCTCCTCACATCCTGTCCTAGATTTTTGTCGATAGGACCTCGCTTAACCATTATCCGGAAGGTTGTAGCCATTGCTTCAGCCAGCTTAGCGACCATGTCAGGTCCACCATTAGAACGTGGGGACTTCTTGGGCCACAATCTTCCATTAAAGGGATCGCTCCCTTTCTTCAAGGTGTTGAATCTTCCTTTCCCTCAAAGTGTACTCCCACTATGGTCGCTAATCTCTGTGTTGGTAGGAAAAATTCCTCTTTCCTTATGCTACCCTGGGTATGGATACTCCAGGGTACTGGGCCAGGTTTGGTAGATGCCTCAACAAAAAAGACTTTATGAGAATTCAAAGGGGAAGAACAGAAAAGAAACCAAACTTTCATTAATGCAATTAAACGCCTCAATTGATCTAATGGGTCATGAACCTCTTGAAAATGGGGTCACTCTTCTCGGTGTCAACTGAGATGACTACAGAAACTAGGGATGAACCAGGTTCATCCTTTCTCAAATCGAATTGCAGACTAAGTTACGCTACTCATACTCTAAAGATAGATATACTCCTACTCCTAAGATAGATATAAAATTTGATGTTGATGGTCCTTTCTTCTTCTTCTTCTTCTAGCCTATTTATATTGATCTAGCTAGTTATAGCAGTTGTAACTTCTTCCTCTCATCGCATGGATAGTTCCTTCCACCTTCCTTTCCACTTTGTCACTACAACCACTTTTCCTTGTCACAGCAAATGCCTGTCGTGATATGTGTAGTGGTATAAACTGGCTTGCTTTGTGTAAGTGGTTACTCATTGTTATCATGTGCTAGTTGTCCTGACACTTTTCGTAATGTTGGTCTCGTCATGTGTCCCTATTTACGAATCTATTTCTAGGCCCATTAAAATCCATGCATCCTTCTGCAAGTAGAATTTAAGATGGTGCCAACAATTTCATTTAATATCCATTGATGAGTCTGAATTTAAATTTTCATTCATCCATAGTCTAACATGCTTGAAAAATACATACCCTGATATTTTTTCCATTAAATAAATTTCACAAAACTGAATCTCCCAATAGATAAAACTATTAATAAAAAATAATGGCATCTCATGAAATAATAATTGATTACAATGAAGAATCCAATCCCAATTACTAAAATAAATTTGTCTCCAATAACAAAGTCTGGAATAAATAACTGAACTAAATAATCTAATGTCTCGAATATCTAAAATCCTGAATAATAAATCAAATCCAATATCTCCAACAACTCCATCTAGGAATACTCTGCTTTGCAAAAATCACATCTCCTTATTTGAAAAATGGTATTAGTTTAGGTAAGCTTGATGGACTTTGCATATATATATACACAATACCAAACACTTCTTCCAATTAGTTATGCATTCAATTATGTCCCTTACACCTAACTATGGTGTATAGTGTGCAATTATGATCCAATTAAATAAATAGTCTATAGCAACAAATATGAATGCAAATGTGAATAGGTCAAGCACACAATAGAGACAAAATATGTAGTGGTTCTGCCTAATTTGGCCTACATCCATTGCCAAAAGCTCTTGCTCAAGGTAGGTGATTTTATTAGAGACTGTTTCACTCTATAATAGGAAAATATTAAATAAACTTTATTCTTACAAAAGTACCTGAGAATCCACTCGCTTTTGCAAGACCCAAGGTCCAGTGGCTCTGGCGAACAAGCACAAATCTTCCAGTGGCTCTGGCGAACAAGCACAAATCTTCTAGTGGCTCCGGTGGAAGTAAACAATATTAAAAAAATAATTTTGTTACGAACATGATGCCTCTTTAGTAGGCTGCTGTTACTATTGTACACAACAATGATAGAGAATGCTTGACATGATGAGAAACTTCACGTAAAGGCTCTACTCTCAAAGCTTTCAAGGGTTTAAAGGATTGGAATCCTAAAGATGACTCTTCTTAATGATACTTACCAAATATTAGGTACTATGGTCATATTCCAACTCCCCTTTTTACAGATTGAAGAAGTGTGACTTCTTCTCTTTCACAAGAACACCAAGAATCATAGCGCTTTGTCTCAAAAATAACCTTAGAATTTGTGCTATGTTGGTCCTCATAGAGACCTTATATAGAGAGTAAAAAGACCAAAAAATATCATGCTCAACAGTCATAAGATCCTGGAGAACTCTGACGAGATTTGGATGAAACTTTCCAAATCTAGGCATTCATGAGCAATCATGAATATTGGTGACCTTTTTTCTATTACATTCACTTTTGCCAAAAATTTTGGTTGAACTTCCTTTTTTTCAAGTAACCAAACTTCCTTCTTGTTTCAGATTCTTCTTGTAATTGCACTATGATTGAAAAAGTTTATCAATGATGGAACTGGTAAGAATTGATTTATTCACTTTTCTTCTTTCCTTTTCAAGTTGTCCCGCTATGTGTTCTAACTCATGAAATTGATCCAAAACAGATTTATTGTCAATTATAGTAAACTCTAAAAATTAACTTACCATGAATTTCTTTCGTCAAGCATCTTGGAATTTGTATTTGACTTCTTGTGTTTCTCATATATCTTTAGCACACTCCACCACTTTGTAATCATTGAATAGAGTATCGGATAATGCATTAAGAAAATGCCTTTTATAGAGATAGTTGTCTAACTCCCACTTTCTTCGTTGTTGGGTTTGTACGAACATCTCTTATTCTTGTTCTTGTGGTTTTGGATATGTCAACATACACACACACACACACACACACACACACACACACACATATATATATATATATATGAGCAAAAGAAAGACTCAAGAGCTTTGTTAAATCCAAGTTTATCTCAGTCCATGAATTAAAGAACACAACTACACCCTGTTAAATCAAAATCCAGCAAAAATAACAGAACATATCTATAAGTCAGCTTCAGCCACAGTCTACTTTAGTTCAATAAAAAGGAAGTACTAATATGCTGCTGGATTAGAACTTAGTATAGCAAAACATGACTCCAAAAATCATCCCGCTAATAATAAAAAATGCATTGCTAGCATTTAGTTCTACACTATTATTAATTTTAGGTTGTGGCCCATCCAAGTAAATTTTACTACTTAAGCACTCTGGATTTAAGCTATCTAATGTACCACTTTCCCATTGTAATGGGAGAGCACCAAAAAAAGATGGGTATGAATATAATTTTGCAAAAAGGTGTCACTAAAATCTTCATGTCCCATTACTTATTGAACTAAACCCATCCTGAATTTTAGGAAGACATTGATTTGGGACTGATTCGGTTGTTGTCCAAATTAGGGCTTCAACATCCTCTATATCTTTATTCAACTAGTAAGTGTACCCATGCAATTTTGCACCGATCATGTACTTTTCAATAGCTTTTGTTCTAAACCTTTCGAAGAACTTTGGTCTGAATTTTATTGTGACTTAACAAATTGATGAAAAAAGTTTATCAAACAATTGAGCACATCAAATGATACAAGGAATTGTATCGCATTGGATGATCAAATGATCCAACAGGGTAGGGGCTGGCTGCATGGTTTATGTCGTGCTGCTACGTCAATCTATACTTTTTAAAAAAAACTACAGTGATACACATTACATCTTCCTTGAACCAACAAAGAAAATGCTAAGGATGAAAGCTATGGTCATTAAGTCAGTAAGCACTACTGATTTAGTGCAGCCTATTAAAACCAAAATTCAGGTATCACAAGAAGGCGGCATTAGAAGCTATGCTGAGTTTTTTTTGTCCTTGAATCCCATAGATTTATATCTCAGTTAGCAATTTTCCTATTCATCAACCCCATGAACTCTCATTCTTCCCTCAATATCTCATATCTCTAAACAAACCAAACACAACAACTCTATGATTGTTAAAAGAAGAAGATAAACCATCATTGTTCATGAGAAAATTTTCAAATCCAGCAACATCCAAAAATTTCAAAGTAAAAAAGGAAATCCAACAAAATTAATAATATATAAATCAGAAAAAAAATTGTGCATTTGCATATGAAAGAAAATAGAAATAATACCTAAAGATCTCTTAAAAAAAGAGACTAACCTGTCTCTTTTGTAGCTCACAATGTAGGATCTTCTTCTTGAGTCTCTTAGCAACTGTAGGAATCAAAGGAGAAGAGTTGAACCCTTCCCCTTTGTAGCACATTTGCATAGGGCTTTCTTCTGACACGCTTAGTAGTTAGGCAGAGCTTCCCTCTTGATTTGGGTGTGAAGCCAAGATCAGCTCAGAGAAATTGCATTGTTCCTTAGGTTTTTTTTTTTTTGACGAACTCCCCCCTCCTTAATCCCTAGCCATTGCTAAGGTTTTATAGAAAAGAAAATAAAAAACGCCTCCCAGGAATTCAAAACATTAGGGGTGGTCTTCATGATGGTTTCTATGGCCATTCATCGTGTAGTCTCCATCAAGCCTACCCTGCATAAGAGGAGAGAGGGGGATGAATTGCTGGTGGGATCTGGGGTTGTAGAACTTCAGGGGTTTGAATAGGGTGAGGGATATTGGGGAGAATGGGGGGAGAGACGTGTGACAGGGTGTTTAGGGTCGCATGCATGAAGCCATGATGGGCTAGGGCTTGTGAGAGGAAAGGGGAAGAGAGAGAGGTTGCGTGGGGGTGGTTTGTCGAAATCAAATAGGAGTGGAGAGAGAAAGAGAAAGGGGCATGGGGGGTTTGCCAAATGGGAAAGAAGGTCAGAGAGGGGTTGTATGAAGGAGAGAGAGAGTGCAGGGGGAGTAGTAAAGAGAGAGAGGAGGGTTTCCCTCCTCTGCTATGTAGGGACGGCCAGTAAGGAGAGAGAGAAGAAGAGGCGGGAGGAGGGAGA
>JAOXJP010016867.1:0-31813 GCA_025762735.1 Platanus orientalis | reverse complement strand
TCATTTTTTTTTAGTTTTTTATATATATATATATATATATATATATATATATATATATATATATATATTTGTCACATTACGTTTTGCCAAAAATATTGGGCTGCATATGAAAGATATGTGATGATTAATTACTTGATCAACTACTAAAGACGGAAAGAAAATGAGAGGTAACAAGACTCTGGTGGCGTGTGTTATCCATTCAACAAAGGGTTTCACGAGATCTTTGCCTGCCATTATAAATTGGAAAAATTAGATGTGATGTGATAACAGGTATATTGAAACGAACTTCCAAGAGGCTCACGTGAACCCGTGATCAAGTCAAGAATAGTAGAACCCGATTCAAGAATATGGTCCAAGGGCGGCATATAGTGGAGAAGTAAGACTTAATAGAAAAGAAGGCCACTATAGTGTTTAAACCACAAGCTTTGCGTGACATGGGGCGGCTGATTATTTTTGGTACTTTTCCTCACTGCTTAATACATTTTCTGGTGATTGGCTTCACATGATGTACAGTTGTTGACGTTATAATACATTAGAGCCTTTTATGTGTGTGACGATAAACAAAATTCTCAAGGCCTTCCACATTTAGCAGTGGCTATGGCTGGGGTTAGGTTGCATCAGATTCAGGCTTGGTTGACTATGAGTGGGGCAGTCGAATCCAAATCCTTTATGGCAAGGTTGCGTTTGGCAGCCACCTGTACTGAAATCATTTCATTTGAGTTTTTTTAAGCTTTTGTAGCCGATCAACTCATTCAGATTTGCAGTGATTTGTGCTTGATGACATGAGTCATTTCATTTTACAGAAAAACCTAAGATGACTTCATTTCTAATTTTAATTAACAAATCAATATAAATTTGAATTAAATTTATTAGATCCATCACCACATGACTATATATGCCTCGAGAATTTAAAATAAAACGATTCATTTTAGTAGCCTGCCAATCAGGCTATAAGTTAATACATTGATGTGAAACTGTTGACAAAACGTAACTTGTATACAAAAAATTTTGAACTCCAACTAAATATGGAGAGTAACTTTAATTTTTATTTATTTTTGTTTATATCTCATGCTGTGGACAATTGTTGCATGTTTACATTTAACTTAATATCAAGGATCCTAAGTTCCATACACGCTACCTGACTGGTTTACCAAATGGGTTCATAACTGCCAAATTAGAAAAGAAAATGGCATTAATATAAAATATTTGACATTTTTTACCAACATATACAAAATGTTACTGTGTTTTGAAATTGTTTGTGAAATTACAATTGTAATCCTTAAAGTCTTCTTTTTAATGCATAAAAAAATATCACTAGTTGAGTATTTATGTGAAAAATTATGCTATTTAGATGTTTATTGTACAGAACCTTTTAAAAAATTAATGAATTTCTGTGGATTTTCTTTTTAACCTAAATAATAATCATAATATTTTTAAAAACTCTTTCTTATTAAAACCAATACTTTACAAACAAAACATATTATTAAATAACTATAAATTAAATAAACCTTATGTGTAACTAATTTTATTCTTTGATTGTCGCTAAAAATAAATCCTCCATGAATCAGTAGCTGCCATATGTCGCATTACATAAAATATAATTGAATTGTAGAATCAATGTTTTGTGAAGGGGTAAATTATGATTAATAAGATCGTGAGCTTACCATGGATGAGGATGCTTTGAATTGGTAGTAAGTACATTAGAACAATATTTGTGTGTTGAAAATGCATGTCCCGTGAACCCAAATCATCACGGAATTGTATTGTTGAAAGATTGGAGATCAAGTTCTTGATGACTAATGTTGTGCATTGATTCTAGCATATGTTTTTATATTTGTTGTGTGAAAACTATAGATTTGGAGGTCGTAATCCTACCATCATGGGGCAAGTACGATGAGATGAAATTTCATTACGAATGAATAAGTTATAGCGAGGTGATATCCCATGTGTCGTCCCCCTCTGCAACGCTCAGGAGCCAAGACAGAGGGGGCGATCATTTCACTTTTTGGGGGTAATGTGACATTCCAAAAAAGTGAAATGATCCCCCCTCTGTCTCGGCCCTCGGGGTCGCAGATGGGGGCAGCGCAGACGATGTCATCCCAGTTATAGCATGGTGGTTGAAGAACTATTATTCTTCGACGTATCAACACACGCTTCTCTTGTTCACTTCATCGAGAGAACGCTCGTCATGTTTGTCTCGTGTAGGTGAAACGGATAGCCCGACGGATGACTTTTATTAATCGAGTCAACGTTTTTTGTCGTAAGAAAAATGAAATCTAGTAAGGAGGGTGAGTTAGGAGAAGTAATCGAACCAACCATTTAGTTTATCACTTCCAACTTAGATTAATGGAGAAGTAATGTTAGTTATAATATTTCAGCCTTGATGTAAGGTCAACCGGTCACCTACTGTTTAGCGGGAAAAAAAAGTTCATTGTGAAAGTGGATTGTGCTCCGGATTTGGTAGGACAACTTAAAGAGTGCCTAAAGTAAGAATGACATTAGAACTGACACATCAGTGCCAAAAAGTGAAATCATCCCCTAAAAAGTATATAAGCACTTTTTTGGCAGTGATGTGTCAGCCCCTAATGTCATTCTTACTTTAGGCACTCTTTAAGTTATCCTACCAAACCCCGCTTAGGTGGATTGGAAGAAGAATAGTGTGAAGGGGATTTACACTTTTTAAGGGCCACTGATTACTTTTCGGGACTGATGTGTCAGCCCCCTGACACACTGCCGACCAAGAATTCGTTAAGGGAGGCCGACAAAATCCTTTTCCCCACTGCTACCAGCGCTTTGATCCAGTTATTGGGTTCAGCACTTCAGCGTTTCTTGATATGAGGGGGTGCTGGCATAGCAAAAGGTGCTGAAGCCCTGTTATGATGCTTACTCTAACACTCTCTGTTACTAATATGATTATGCAAAAGCAGCTAAATATGAAGGAACCACAGTATAATGGAGAGGAACAAATGTTCTGTTCAAGATTTTGTATGTCCTACCATGTTCTACAAACAAAGGCTGGGTGTGTAGGGTTTCAAATGAAAAAATAGGTACCCATGAAAATGGGGTGTACAAAGCTAAAACTGTAAATAAAGTTCAAATGAACATTTGCTCCCTGTTTAAAAGAGGCACCAAATTCAAAAAAAAAAAAACCCATCACATGTCAGCTTAAGGTGTGAGGACAGGATAGGACATAGAAAATCCTGGACAGAACATTTTCTCCCCTTAAAAAGAGGATAACTGCAAATTCCAAATACTTATCGTGCGTTTGGTTTTTCACTTGGAATGGAATCATTTTATTTTGATTTGCCATAGCACTTGAGTGCACAATGAGAATTCATTCATCACCAAAGTATGAATGATAACATAATTCATTTCATTTTATAGACCCTCCAAATTTTCTGTGATGAAAAATTCTTTTTGGCGTTTGTGGTGAATTATAAGCTGGCACATATTATGTTGGGGTTAAAAACGTCCAAAAGTTGCTCAATTGAGAACGTAGGTATCCAAAAAGAGACACCAAATTCAAAAACACATCATGTGTCATGGCACACCTACAAAGATCTGCATCACAGACAATCATTCTTTTTTTATATATATATAAATAAAAAACCTAAGATGACTTCATTTCTAATTTTAGTTAACAAGTTAATATGAATCCGAATGAGTTATCACCTTATGGTTTCAAACGCCATGGGAATTTAAAATGAAATGACTTCACTACAGGCTGACTTCGTTACAGGAGGAACCAAACATGGAAAGAGTTTGTGTAAATGCATCCATCCAAAACGATTCCCTAGTCTCTCTATTTTGAATTTTTTTTTTTTTTATCAAAATCTCCTCCCCTTCTCCCAAACAGGGGCTTGGATTATGTGCAATCAAATCTTGTGAGAACTGTGCAAATGGCACCAGAGGGGCTGACACATCAGTACCACAAAGTGACTTACACTTTTTGGGGGTACTTATCACTTTTCGGTGCTGACATGTCGGCACCCTGATGCCATTTTCACAGTTCTCACAAGATTCATTTTCACCTAATTTTTTCCCCTAAACAGTATTACAAAAGTAGGAACAACAACAACTTTGACATTAGTAGTAGCAAGTGTTGAAATATAGTAGGTAATAGGTATATCAACTAATATCTAAGGTATTGAGAGAATTGGTTATTTTACTTCTAAATATGGTATCAGAGTAAAATTGGGTTGCGAGTGAGTTCAAATCTCTCTGTGGACACAATTATTTCTTCTAATGCACACATGTGCACTTTCTTCAGACTTGCACCTAGTTTCCTCGCATTCATTTCATTGTCCAGGATTGGAGAGTCTTAACATATAACAAGTATGTAAATCATACCTCTCCTATCACCTTAGGGTATTTCAACTATAAAAAACAACACCAACATTATCATAATCATGCAGGACCAGTAGCAATAACGATAATAATTGGGTGTGGAAAAGTAACAAGACATAAAATGCATTCAAACATAGGGGCCACAACTCATGCTAAAGATCATTCATATTCTGAATTTGTCACCCCATGCCCATGAAATGTGTTGTTAAGGTTTTGTATGATTGCTTAGCACCAAAAATAATAATAAAAAAGGTTTTATATTATTACTTATATTTTTTAGTAAGGATTTCGTTTTATTTTCGCGTCCGGCTGTCCCATCACCCCCTCATGGGCTGGGGGGGGGGGGGTGTCAGGGCCCCATATCATTTTGAGATCCATCGGTTGTTGATTTAGATGGTAGCAATTATAAAACAAGGGCAAATCAGTCAATCTAGTGATGGTGAAAATTCAAGAAATCCCAGATAAGAGAGAGCAAATCCTCTGCAACAAGCTTAAAATGCATTAAGTGAAAACTGCCATTAAAACATGACATGTATACAAAAAAGTTGAAATTTCAATATTAGACGGGAGTTCTAAAACACGTGTCATGTTGTAAACTTAAAAGTGGGTCCACTCTTAGCCACATGTTCTTTGATGGCAGTTTCAACATCAAACTTCATAGTAATTAACGCAAACCCAGACCAGATCAGCCTGATATCCTCTGTGACGCCCCCCTCTGCTATGCACGAGGGCCGAGGCAGAGGGGGGGGGAATCAATTCACTTGGAGTTGTCACTTGACCCCCAAAGAGTGAATTGATTCCCTCCCCTGTCTTGGCTCCTAAGCGTCGCAGAGGGGGGCAGTGCAGAGGATATCGCCCCAACGAGATATCATCTATTCTTTTCTTTTTTTTCTTTCTTTTTTTGATAATATAAATATCATTTATTCATATATGCTTCTGTGATGTTCCCATCTAGAAACCGAAATAGCAATAGAAAAAAAAAAAATTTCAATATATATCTCTGCTGTGCTAGTTGTTATTAGAATTGGAATTCTTTGAAAATCTGTTTTTCTGATCGGTTGTTGGAGCAGCCTTCATTGCTTTCCTATTTAAAGCTAAGACTTCCCCACTTTTCAACGATCTCCTCTTAAGCCCTTCTCACTCACAAGTTTCTTATGAGAAAGGAAAAACAAATTAAAAATATTTATAAATAAGAGAAATGAAAGTTTTGGTCAATCAATCTATCTAGAAACTCCAAAAGGCTCTTCGTAATCCACTCTGCATTTTCTTTCTTCTCCTCGGTATTTGATTTTTGGGTCCCCAAAATTTGAACTTGCTCTTCTCGGTTCTCGCTCAATTTGTCCATGTTTAACAACCCGGGTTGAGACTTGACGTTTGTTTCTCTCCTCTGTGTTCTTTGGGTTCTGTTTCTTATCCTTGTTTTGGCTAGTATTGATGGCTGAAATCTCTGAAGCTAAGGGAAACCTTGCAAAATCCATGGAAGAAAGGGTTACTGTGAATTTAAATGGTGGTGAGGTCCATCTTAAGGAGGAGGACCTTAATTCTTCCGGTTTAACTTCAATTACCCCTAAAGAAGGATTTGATTGTTGCGTCTCTTTATCTTTCTTCCAGAAGGTGATATATTCTGTATTCTTCCTGTTTTCAAGGCACAAGTAGAAACCTTATCCTGTTCAAAAATTTCTAGGCATTCCTTTAATTGTGTAGTTTTGCCATTTCTCACCCATTTTTCTTAGTTCAATACTATTTTCTTTGTAAATTATCTATGTTTAGAAGTTTGAATTGCGAGTTTAAATATCTAGAACTTTGCAACCCATTTGTTATTTTATCTGATTTGTCATTTTGAATGTCCAACTAGCCTTAGAATTATGGAAGAAAGGAGGTAATTAGCTTTCAACTGTACAGATGAAAGTTTTCTTCGTTTGGTGCAGTTGATCGCAGAGGTGTTGGGTACATATTTTGTAATATTCGCTGGATGTGCATCTGTGGTGGTGAATTTGAGCAAGGACATGGTGGTCACTTTGCCTGGAATAGCCATCGTGTGGGGACTAGTGGTGATGGTCATGGTGTACTCTGTGGGACACATCTCCGGCGCCCACTTCAACCCTGCCGTTACCATCGCCTTCGCCACTTGCCGGAGATTTCCATGGAAACAGGTGAATGAGAAATCATCCATTGATCTATCTCAATTATGCATTTGTAGATGCAATCCATTGAAGATGATGTGCAAGGTTTTAAAGAAGCTTTGAATTATTGCTAATCTAGCTCATTAAGAATTCCAGATAACCTTGATTTTGGTAGATCAGATTTAATATTCTCTTCTAACCACACTTCTTCCATTCAACAAGTTGTTGACATTGCTGTGATGCTGTCTCAAATTCACCCAGTTTTTGACCCGTTCTTGACAGACTGACCCGAATCATTTTAAGGGTATTTTGGGGTTTCAACTGCACTTTGGAGTTGGGTTTTTTATGATTTCTGCCACCATATATATATATAGTCTTGTTTATAGGATTTTTAAAGTTTTTCTTTCTTTCTATATATATATATATATATATATATTTTGAGAGAGACTTTTTGGGGTTTTTGGAGAATCACTCTAACTTGTAATCTATATTGTAGTAGAAGATTGTTGATGATCTTCTTATGCGATGTAGGCAATCTTGTCGAACCACATAAATTCTTGTGTTTTGTTTAATTATTTTTTTGTGTTTCTGTTTTTTTGTTTCATTTTCATGTAGTTGTTAGCCCAAATCTTAACTACTTTGTCATGCCATCGTTCCCCCTTGAACCCAGATTTCATGTACAAGTTGTGCACATGGATAAGGGGGTGGACACATCAGCACTGAAAAATGATTTACACTTTTTGCAGGTGCGCTTATCACTTTTCAACCCTGATGTATCCGCCCCTGTCCATGCGGGAGTGTGGAGCCCACACAAAAGTGCATGGGGTCCACACCCCCTTGTAAGGGGGCGATAAATATGTGGTCCTTAAACTCTTTTAAGTTCCTTCTTGGTGAAATCCTGTTCATTTTTTTGTTGAGGTCTTGCATGGAGAATCCTTTTGATCCCTTTTTTCCCCACTCTCTGATATAGAACTATTTCTCTCTTAGTAAAAGCATTTATTTGGATTGTCACTCATAATAGGATGAATGCTATGGACTTAATGCAAAAGTGGCACCCATACATTCTTCATATATGTGTTATTTACAAAGCAGATGGGGAATCACTAATCAGAGCCTCATATCTTTATTCATTACTCTTTCTCCCACCATGTATGAAACCATCTTATTTATAGAATCAACTTATCATGGGTGATGCTTAGATGTCTATTCAATCTTTAAATCCACTGGAGAATTTTTTTCCTTGACTCCTAAAAGAAAAAAGTTGTAGAACATGGCTCTTCATGCAGTTTGTTGGAGTAATTGGAAGGGATGGAACAGAAGAATCTCTAAGGATATTAAGAAGCCTATCCAAGAAGTTATCGAATCCATTACCTTTGACATTGTTTGTAGGTTAGAGGCCTCGAATAAATTCAAAGGTCTTTCTCTTGGAGATATCTAAATGGATTGGATTTCCAATTTCTTATTGTAATTTTTGCCTCATTTCTCGAGGAGGCTTTGTCTTCGTCTTGTTAGTTTTTTTTGCCTTCTTGGTTTACCCCTTGTTCTTTCTTTTAATAATTATTATCCATAAAAAAAATTAACTCATGTCTTATCATAGGTGCCAGCCTACATATCCGCACAGGTCCTTGGGTCGACACTTGCAAGTGGAACCCTAAGATTACTATTTGGTGGGAAACAGGCCACCTTCGTGGGAACAATGCCAGCAGGTTCGGAAGTGCAATCTCTGCTGCTGGAGTTTGTCATCTCATTCTACCTCATGTTTGTCGTCTCGGGTGTTGCAACTGATAACCGAGCGGTAGGTAGTTCTACACCTACTTGTGCCAAATCCTACCTTCGGTACCTAAATCACGCAAAGTGGTAGTTTGTCAAATAGCTTCCAGAGGTTGCTATACTTATATTAAAATGTTTAAATTACTAAATAAACATCACCTAGGATAGGAACCATTAACGCTCTTAATTTTTTCTTTATTTGACTTGTGAATCTTACATATTTATTATAACCTGTTTGTGAGTATTGCAGATTGGAGAACTGGCTGGACTTGCAGTGGGTGCAACTGTCACATTGAACGTGCTTTTTGCTGGGTATTTTATTATTTGTCTTACTAAAACCACACCATATGTCATACTAGTGGCCCACAAACTTCAAACATGTTACTTGTAACTGTTATTTGAACACAGCCCAATTCAAAGGTCTAGATTAAGTAACAAGAAAACAGCCTTACCCTGATTACTTTAGGTCAACAAATCAAATATAATATAATCTATTTTTTATTAAATCCAACTGAAGAAAACCTTATCATATATCTTTCATTTCTTTTATACATTCTACTCTATCTTAGGGCCAAATATGCTGTTAAATCTCAAGTACTGATATCTTTTCACTAATTCAAGTCAAGTCAGTTCTGGTCATCCTTCTGTTCTTTAAAGGCCTTCAACTTGCGCCATCTTACTCATCAATCATTAGTGGACCATCTTAATCGAGTTTATCTCATCTTATCTCATATTAAGGCAATACCTAAGCTCCATTAAATAGATTGATTTTTATTCTATCCTTTCTAACCTTGACACGAGTTGAAATCGTTTACTACAGGTTGAAGTATGGTAAAGTCTGGCATCATCTACAGTGCGACATGTCCAAAAAGTGCAACAAATAAATTTTGATTGGTCATTTTTACTTTTTGGTAGGTGATTTTCAATTTTTTGGGATAGGTGTCTCACTGTGGAGGATGCCAGACTTTACCACATTTCAAGCTGCAGTAGACGATTTTACATCCATCTCAATATCCTCATTTCAAATTAGTAGGGTTAAGTTTATTTTATTAATTATAAATTACAAATTAAGAAAAGAAGACTGGTAATCCATTCATATAATGCTTTGATTTATATAGGCAGTAAGTGAAGTTTGTTCTGTTGATGTGGTATGAAAAACTATATGGTGAAGGAATTTGTGATTTTGACAGGCCAATTTCAGGAGCATCGATGAACCCAGCAAGAAGTTTGGGGCCAGCGATTGTATCGAAACGTTATGACAGTATCTGGGTATATATAGTGGGACCTATTATCGGGACGATATCAGGTGCATGGGCCTACAATATAATCAGATTCACAGACAAGCCCTTGCGTGAGATTACTAGGAGTGGATCTTTCCTCAAGAGCTTAAGCTTAAGATGAAACGGCTCTAAAACTGTTTCTTCTTCTATCGTTATGTCTTAGTTTCGTTGTTTGGCATATATCTGATTTCGATTATGGAAGGACACTCACATGTTTTTGTCTGTTCATATACGAGCCTTTCTTAAACTTTGATTAAAGGAAATGGGAGCTGCACGTAACAATTTTTTTTATGTTGGCTTCTTTCATTTTGTCCATTTATAGGTCACATCTTCTATGTTCTATGTTATAACTTGCAGACGGCGCTAAACATGTACCCCACCCCCCATAAGTCCCTCAGACCAAAACAAGAAAAGCTATACCCTTTGCAAAGATTACCTATCCTCTTTTTTTTTTTGGATTTTACCTACGATGTAAGAACTCTCGAGTCCAAAAATAATGCTATCTTCAAATGCGAACAATCAAAAATGGCATTCATTTAAATAGGTACACACTACAGTACAGGAGATTCTTTGTGCAGACCTATCAAGCAATTCCACCAAAAAGCAGATTGGAGTTTAGGAACATTCAGTGTGAAAACAAGGTTTCCATTCTAGATATCCCATGGACAAAAACAGAAGCAATGAAATCGATCCTGCCAAAAGCAAGAAGGGACACAATTATTCAAAAATGTAGCCACTTTGTAGAAAGACTTTACAAAGCTGAGTACCTTGAAAACATTGTAGACACCAATGGGAAAAACCTAAGGGGCTAACTGTAACACCTCAAAACCCATACCTCTAGGGGGTATTGGATCCCGAGGTGTATTGGATCCCGAGGTGCTAGACTTCTAATTACACGACACCTGCAGAAGAAATTTAGAATTTTGTAGTATAATTGTGCAACTGGGTCCATTATAAATTAAGACTGCTGTTTTTGGTATGGAAAAGGATAAGTTTCTTGGGTCAGATGAGTTCTCTTTATTTTTTTATTAATCATGTTGGAATATTATTAAATCTGATTTACTCAATGTTTTCCATGAATTTTATAATCAGGGAACATTTCACGAAGGTGCGAAAGCTATTTTTATTGTATTAATTCCAAAGAAAGTGGATTCTTGTCAAATGACAGATTTTAGGCCCATAAGCCTTGTGAGCAGTTTATATAAGATAATTGCTAAAGTACTCTCCTACAGACTGTCTTGTTATGAATGGTTTCATATCTTCAACCCAAAGTGATTTCATAAAAGGAAAATAAATTAAGGATGAAATTTTGGTGGCTAATGAATGTGTGGACTACAGGGATAAAAAAAAAAGGGTCTAATTTGTAAGATTGAACTAGAAAAGGCTTTCGACAGAGTAGATTGGGATTTCTTAAAATAGGTTTTATCTCAAAAAAGTTTTGATCACAAATGGATCATGTGGATAATGAGATGTGTAAAAGAAAACATGGTTTTCTATGTTTCTCAATAGAACTTCTAAAAGTATTTTTGGTGCCTCTAGAGGTTTAAGGCAAGGTTGTCCATTATCCCCTTTCCTTTTCTCTTTAGTGGTTGATAGTCATAGTACTCTTCTCAATCATGTTTCCAATGCTAGTATTGTAAAATGATTCTCCTGACAGAATAACGATCTTATTATTTCTCATCTTCAATTTGTTGATGATACAATTCTATTTATGATTTATGAGGTTGAGTATATTTTGAATCTGAAGCATATTATCTCAGCTTTTAAGCTCATTTTTGGATTAAAAGGAAATTATAGGAAAATGTTCATTGCAAGAATTAATATTGATGATGAATCTTTATCCACATTGCCTCAATCTTAGATTGTAAAGTGGAAAAATTGCCAAACAAAATATATTGGTCTTCTACTAGGTGGTCACCAAAATTTGACATTTATCTAGGTTCCTATGGTTAAGAAAGTTGAAAAACGTTTTGCTTGTTAAAAACTTTCTAAAATTTCCTTTGGTGGAAGAATTACTCTCATCAACGTTATATTGGCCAACATTCCTGTATACTATATATCGGTTTTCAAAATCTTTGTAAAAATCGCCAATCATATTGAGTAACTACAGCGGAATATCTCTTGGGAAGGTGGTGGGAAAAAAGATTATTTGATCAAGTGGGATGATATTTGTCAGGCAAAAGTGGTTGGTGGTTTGGAATTGACAATGTCATTTAAAAAAATAGAGCCCTTCTAAGGAAATGGATTTGGAGATTTGTTTATGAAAATGGTAGTCTTGGCAATCAATTTTATCTTGCAAATATGGTTTAAATTATTCTTATCTTTGTTTTAAACCATCACTGCCTTCATTTTATCTTTGATAATGAAATACATTTGAAACCCTACCTTTTATCATTCCTCATTTACAATTGAAACTTGGATATGATCAAAGAATTAGTTTTTGGAATGATATATGGTGAGGAGACTCTTCTCTTGCTCCTTTGTTTCCTAAACTCTTTTGTATCTCTTCCCAAAAGAACTTTCATGTTTCAAAATTTCTCTCTTCCTCTCCTTTTGGTATCTCTTGGAATCTCCTTTTTTCAAGGCCCCTTCATGAATTTATGGAAAATTTAATCATGTAAACCTTTTCCTTAACATTCTTAACAAATTTACTTGGGCTCTTGACTCTTCAGGTCCCCTCCCTGTGTCAGATCTTTCTTATGGATTGTCTCCTGTAATTGGATGAATACTATGGACATGCTTCAAAAAAGATGGCCTTATATATTGTTGTCTCCTCATGTCTATTGTCTTTGTTTGAAGGATGGAGAATGTGGAGATCATCTTATGATTCATTGTAGCATTTCTAGAGCTATTTGACATTATTTCTTAAAACATATGAATATTTCATGGGTAATGCCTAAGAATCTACTTAATCTTATTAATCAATGGAATGGTTGGTGTCTTGATCATAATGGAAAAAAGTTTTAAGCGGCTATCCTATACAGAGTATGTTGAGGTATTTGGCGAGAAAAGAACAAAAAGAATCTTTGATGGTAAATTAAATAATTTCATGGAGGTTGTTGACGCTACTACCTTTGATGTTGCTACATGGGTTTCATCTTCTCTAGAATTTCAACATTTTTCGTTGAATGATCTAATCAGGGATTAACCATCATGTCATTTTTCTTCTCTCTATCATCTACTCCTTTATGCTAATTTTTTCATTGTAAAATTGATACTCTTCATATTCTTTGTTGCTTATTATTCTATCTAAGAAAGTTTGTTATTCATATAAAAAAAAATTGAGCCCATTGGAAAAAAACTCGAGTCCATACAACTTGATAACAATAATAAAAGACCACCATGCACACACATAATATCAACAGTGATTTCATTTATATAAATAAGCATGTAGTTAAGTACAAAACATATTTTATTTACAGGCAAGAAACACAAAACCAAAAATATATATACACAGTCCAACTAACTCTAGTATACACGTGACTTGCCTACAAAATACCACCTACTACCTGTGGTCCCAACTGTAAATACGAGCTCTCTGGTCACAAGATCTCATTCCACAAGGTGAGAGAATGGCTCACAATCTATTGAGAGGAAATGATGGAGTAAGATTTGGGAAAGTTAAGCAAGTAAATCTAATATTCTACAAATTTATAGTAAAAATAAAATAAATCAATTAATTTTAAATAATACAATGTAAAACATGTTTGATGATGCATTATAAAACAAATATTTATAAATAATATATACGTAAATGAATGCATCGTGCAAAGTAAGTAGGTCATTACTTATGTGGGTCTCATAACTACGGGTACTAATATGAGGTAGATGGGAGACAGTCATAATCCTTGGCCGTTTGCACCAAATGGCTGAATCACTAGACTTAAATTTGAGCATGAAGTATAATGTAGCTTCTTACCACTCTCTAACCCACAATTTCAATTAGGCAGCCCAAGCCAATGCTACAACACGAGCAAAGCCACATGTAGTAGAAAAACAAATCACATTGTCAAAATCATGCAAACTATGTCAACATAAAACCATATGTTATGCTAGATGCATGTGATGCATTTGCACTCACTTGTTGCATCAATAATTGCAGGATGCCACTTTAAATACATAAGACATGACATTCGGGAAACAATCCATACCCTTAACTGCTTGCACTAAGTGGTTGAACCACTAGACCTAGACATAGGCATTGAACACAAGGTGGCTTCTCACTAAGCTCTATCACATGCCTTTTTTCTTTTCCTTTTAAACTCTTTTAAGGAATTACCCATTTGTATCTTTTCTTTTTAATTTCTTCATAGGGAAACGTCCCTTTATCTTTTTTGCTCTTTTAGGGAAGTACGTCATTTTTCTTTTTAAGATCTTTAAGGGAGAGCTCTATTATAAACATTCACTGTCAAAAGGTATACATACATCTATGTCATACGATACTATGGATTATTATGCATTACAAATGTCTCAACTACTATCAACCAATATAATGAAAATTTGAAAGTCACTTTCTATCAATAATGTGTAAACATCTTTGCAATCGTACCAATCAATATAAATCTTTCAAGAGAATACAAGAATAAATTGTGCATTACTAAAGTAGGACCGTATAAATAAATACATGCTATGCAATGGATAATGACGAAGAACAAGCTCTTTAATTGCTACTAAACCACCCAACTAAGTCTATATATATAAGGACATAACCCCTTAGACTATGACATCACCAGGTTTTGGGTGTGGATATTCATTCTCCCACCCCAAGTTGTTCTTTAGGTTGACCCCTAGGCCTCTCTCTCTGCAGGCTAATCCCTTGGCCTCTCAAAAAAAAAAAAAAAAAAAAACATATCATTTCCTTTGGAGTTGTAATTATCATAAAATTTCGTATTCGAACATGAAAATCCCTAAACTCTTTAATTCTATACTTATACTTGGTGTAACCTCTTCTACCTCTTAAAACTTTTACTATTCAGTCACATGAAAAGAAAAAAAAATCATGCAATATAGTTCAAAACCACTCCAAAAATGAAATACTATTTTTATTTCATAAATTTAAGCAAGCTCTAACAAGTTCCATACATTCATTTAAATATCCACATCAAACAAACAATACTATCAAATGCAAAGATACCAAAAAATCATTGAATCCACCCATATAGGTATGAAAATATGTTAAAAAATATAACAAAATACATCATATTTGTTATTAACTAAAATAAAAATGAATTAAACCTCATAAAGTAAAAGTAATTTTTACATATTAAAAACCCTAACTCTAAACTTGAAGAATAGATGACCACTTATAGTTTATGTGCAAGAATGCCTTCACAAAAACTCAACAAGCCTCTAGTTTTTTTTTCTTCTTCGTTTTCCCCCTTTCTAAACTAGGTCTTTTTTTCTCTTTTTCCCCCCTTTCTTCCTTTATTGGTTTCGGTTGACAAGGGGACTAAACCCCCTTCATTTATTTTTTATTTTATTTTTACTTTCCAAAAAAACCCCTACTTTTTGGAGGTATTACACTGCGGTGCCTGAGCTTTATGACACATTGCATCAATAGGCTCTTCACTATGATATTGTTATGAAGGAATGTTGGGATGTTGTCACGAATTCAACTCGGAAACAGCACAAAGTGCAATCCATTTATGCGATCTAGAGAGCGACCTGAAAAATAAGTGAACAGTGAGCAACACAAAACCTTTGTCATGGGTTCGTCCCTAGCCGATATTCTGACCTGATTTGGGTTTGACAACCTGAACTAGTTTTGGGTTTATTTTCAGGGTTATTTTTGGTTTAGACCCATCTTAGGGCGTAGGGAATCTTGGGAATTGGGCCTCTATATATAGCCTATCAATAGGTTTTTTGTAAGATGATTTTTGGATAAATTTCTTTGGGTTTTGGTGAGATTTTGTTTAGGGTTTTAGGGTAGTTATTTATACTTTGTAATCTTCATTATAGTGGAAGCTTTTGACAGTCTTTGCCTATGGATGTATGCAATCTTTCTGAACCATGTAAATCTTGTATTTATGTGGTTGTTCTTTTGTGTTTTCAGTTTTCTTGTTTTGTTTCACATTACCTCAAACCCAAACCCAATCCATTTTATCACAACAAACGTGTATCAAAGTCGTAGGTTTGGATTCTTTGGTTTGGATTTTGCGATGATTGTAAATATTTCAAACATAATGTTCAATGTGGAAACTTTTGATGAAAAGAATGGCTTGAATTTATGGAAAGTTAAGGTTAGAAACTTTCTAATTCATCATACTACACTAGGTGTTGAAAGGGAAACCAGTTAAGATGTCGGAAAGTGATTATAAAGATTATAATTCAAATGCTATAAGTGTGATCTACTAGTGGGTAAGGTGTTGTACAATATTTTAAATGAAGATTTCGCAGCGAAGCTTTGGTTAAAGTTTGAAAGCCTTTACAAGAAAAAAATCTCTTACAAATCATCTTTACCCCAAGCAGAAATTCTATACCATATAAATGAGATAAGGTACAATTATTTTTTTTATCATGTTAATGAATTTAATAAGATTATTTATCAATTGACAAGTATTGGTGTAAAGATTGAGGATGAAGATAAGGACCTACTTCTATTGTCTTTACTTCCTTCGTCATATGAACATTTAGTTACTACTTGACTCTATGACAAAGATATCATTGACTTGAAAGAAGTTAATGCAACCCTTTTTTCAAAACAATTGAGGAAAAATAGTTCTAGTAATGATTTATAAGCTGAAGGCTTGGTTTTTCATGGAAGGACAAAGGAAAAGAGATATGGCAAAAATAAATCTAGATCCAAGGAGGATGTGGAGTGTTGTCGTTGTATAAGAAATGGCATAATAGGACATTATCCTAAACTTAAAGAAAAGGAGAGAAAAGTAAAATCCTTGAATGTAACTATCAATGCAGAGGAAGATTCAAATGCCAACATAATTCTATCTATGGCCATTGGTAATGATCATTCTTAGGATAAATGGATTCTTGATTCGGGTTGTTCTTATCAAATGTATCTCAATAGGGACTTGTTTTCCACCTGCAAATCTATTAATGGTGGTACTATCTTGATGAGTAATGGTATGCCATGTAAGACTAATGGGATGATAATGATCAAAATCAAAATGCATGTGGGATTTTGAGAATGTTGACAGATGTTCGACATATTCTAGATTTGAAAAAAAAATTATTTCTATGAGTTAGATAGACTCTAATGGGTGTAAAATAAATATTGAAAATGAATGTGGATTGTGAAGGGTGTCTTGATGGTTATGAAAACAAGAAAGGGTGGGAACCTTTATGTGTTGTTACAAAATACCATTATAGGTAGAACAAATATATCTTCTATAGTGGATCTTGATTCAGTTTCTACAAAATTATGGCACATGCGAATAGGTCACATGAGTGAAATAGGTTTGGAAAAATTGAGTAAGCAGAGTTCGCTTTGTGTTGAGAAGATTGAGAAATTAGACTTTTGTGAGCACTATGTTTTTGGAAAGCAACATCGGGTGAAATTCAGTACAACTGTTCATCATACCAAATGTACTTTAGATTGTATTCATTCTAATCTTTAGGGGTGAAATTCCAGTCCCAAGTAATCCTAGAGGGGGTGAATAGGATTACTAATTTTTTTTATTAATCATTCTTTGATTTACTTAAATTATGTAGAATTAAAAGCAAGTATATTAATTTAATTTCACTTTATGTTATTCACAATTTAAGTCCTTATCAACGAACTCAAGTTGGCACACAACAAATTTGACTTAAGTAGATTGGAAAGCAGATGTTAACCACCACATGGCTCCGTTGTTGCGTATAGTTTCCTATACCAGAGTGGGAGCAGGGTGACTAGTTCTACTTCAGATTTTGTGCAACAATAAAACTAAGGTGTAAGTGCCAAGGATAATTACAAGTAAGTGTGCTAAGTAAAAAAAGAAATAAACCATAAACATGCACAATCACACATATAGACACACCCATTTATAGTGGTTCTACTCTCCAGCTTATATCCACTTTAGAAGTCCTCACTACCAAACCCAGTTGATTTTTATTAATAGTTTAACACTATTACAAAAGTAAATTAACAAACTTACTCATCTTCCTCCAATGGTTCTAGTGAAGGAAGATATTGTACCTGGTCTCTCCAGCGAGTGCTCTAGTCCAATGTCTTAGGTGAACTTTTACTTCTGATGTCTCTAACAAAAGATTGATTGTAGTAGAAGAGAAGATGGAAGTAAGTCTCAGGCCTCTTGTTAGGCTAATGTAACTATGGTGCACAATTTTGAGAGCTCCTCAAGCTATAGCTTGCTTTGAAGAAAGTAGACTCTGAATTGGACTCAAAGGAAGAGTCTTTAATGGCTTTAAGTTGTGTGGCTTTTGCTTCATATAAAGATATACCAATAGGTTTGTATAAAACAGCTTATACAAAGCTTGAAACTCCCCGCAACAACGGCTAATTCAATTAATCCTCATTAGTTGGTTTTCATGGAGTTTAAAACCTTATTTGTAGTATTAAATACACTTCATTTCAAGTCCCAACGGCTCTTTTCCAATGGTAAAAAATTACCCATTGTAGAGTTTACGAATTTGGAGTTTATATTTTTAGGGGATTCAAGCACTTGGATTTCCCTCTTCGAGCGCTCAAATCAAGTCATTCGAGTGCTTGAAGATTACAATTTGAGTGCTCAAATCTGGGCACTCTTTGGTCTGCCTAAATTGAGCAAGTTCAAGCAGTCGATAGGTCCCTTCAAGCGCTCAAACCTAGTCACTTCTGTTTTTGGGTTCTTTTGAGAATTTTTATGCACTTAGAACATAGCTTTTGGTTTGAGGTTTAACGTAGGGTCATATATTGGTCCTTTAAATCTTCCTAGATCCTACTTTGGTCCATAAAGGTACTTGAGCACTTCATCAAATTTAGACAAGTCCTATTTGTCCTTTACCTGTTTCAGCATATTTTGCATGATGCCTTGACCATTTGAAGTTCTTCACTTTGACTTGAATTACTTTGGGTAGCTTGTGGAACTTCAACATTGTTTTGTTATTTTTTGGTGTTTCTTGAGCTTAGTCCTTTGTTCTTCACACTTTATAGACTCAGACACTCTTAATTACATAGAATCATAGTCTATTGCAATGCATCTACCTTTGGCATGAAATTGACAATGCATTTAGACTTAACAATCTCCCCCTTTATCAATTCAATGACAAAACCCAATAAATAAACAAATTACAAAAATTTTACAATAAATTACATTTGTTTGGATTATGACAAGGACACACAACTTGGTCTATACACTTTTTCTCATGTACTCCCCCTTAATCCTAGGGCTTGTCATAACCTACCAATCTACAACACTAGAACATACCTTTCTCATTGCTTTTTGTCAAAAAAACAAAACAAAACAAAACAAAACAAAACAAAAAATACTATAGGGCATGCAATGAAGATTTTAAAAAAAAAAATTAAAGATTAACAAATGATATTACTATAGGGTTAAGTAATCTTATCTCTCCCCTATTTTATCATGATTTGACAAAGAGTTTCAACACTAAGGGAAAAAATAAATTAAGCATTAAGAGTGAAGGCCATTTGTAAACAAAAACTGGTATGATAAGCATTTTAGAAGAAAAAAAAACCATACCAATTTAAATAAAAATATATTACTTTTGAGCATTTATGCATTCATACAAATGCAAGAAAATATATTACTATTGTGAAAACAAGTCAACACCAACTGTGTTAGAGATTACTATAGTGAAAACTATAAAGGTGAATCTCAATGAAGTTTACACATGCCAAATTATACCATTCTAAGAAAGATATTACTGTAAATAATAGAATAGTAATGGATAGATCAACACATGTAGTAATTGTGTGAATTAGTTGAGTTCACATATCTCAGCTGAACTCCTTAGTTGCTCAAGCCTTTTGACATTTTAATCAACTAATTAAGATAGGTGGTAGAGTTCCAACCATAAGTTTGAGGATATTTGTATTGATATATAATATTTAAGAAACATTATCAATACATGTTAGATGAAAGAATATATCAAGTATATGAATAAGCATAGAGGCCTAGCAATTTTCAACACAAGTAGTAAGCTTTTAATTATGTAGAATTTACCATTGAAGAGTATAATCATGAAAACATATTTTAATCTTAAGAGGCAAAGTTGAATTGACAAAATTGATGCTTTATTTAGTAGAGTAAGGTAGTACATCAGTTAAAAAGATAAATTGGTCCACATGACCAATGATCACCATCCAAAAAAAAATATAGCTTGGTACATAGGCCAATGAATTCCAATACGAGACAAAACAACCAAAAACTAGCCAGAAGAACAACCAAAGAGAGAGAGAGAGAGAGAGAGAGAGAGACTCCCAGACCCTCTAAGGACTCAAGGTGCCTCCTCATCATTGCCATCCTCCACATCCATCTCAGGATCGCCAAAATGAGTTTTTGGGCTAGACAATATGGGTGTGTTATCATAATTGAACATAAGAGATGAAGTAGCCAAATACTCAGCTATGTTCTTAACATTCTAAGATGTTTGAATTTGGCGCTTTTCCATTTTCTTCACAGTAATCACTAGTGACTTGACGACATTCACCAAATTCTTTATCATGGAGGTAGATGATTGGGAGGGAGCTTTGGTAGTCTTGGATGCTCCTAGTGCAGATGTAGCCTCTAAATGCATCCTCTTTACAAAGGTTTTTGAAATGTTCTCCTTCAACATTTGAATATCATTTCTAAAGGGATAGTCAATTTCTAGCTTTTGTGTGATCCCCGTGATCATCACACCATATGGAAGAGCTCCTTGAAAAGTCCTCTTTTTGCCCACATCGATCATGATCCAGCAAATGATTGAGGGAAGGTCCAATTCATTTTCCTACAGGATGTTGTCAATCAAGTAGACCATTTCCTACCTCATCTCATTGTTGTGGTTTGTTGGCAGTAGATTGTAGGAAAAGATGATGAGGTTAAACACCCTCTCCATTTGGTGGACCGTCTTCATGTCCAAGACATTCCAATCAATAAAGCTTTCTCCACATAGCCTTTGTGCCATTTTCCATTTTTAGTCATTTCATATTCATAGGGAGGGAAAACGGCAAGATTTTGTGCCCTTAAAAAACCGAACATGTCAACAAGCTTTTGTGGGTTCATCTCAATTTGAACCCCATAGACCTTAGTTACAAAAATGAGATCCTCCACATCTTGGGAGTGCATGTTCACATAAAACATGTGAGAGGCTTACTTATGAGCTGATCCTTTGATCCTAGTTGGGGGGTGCCCAACCCTTGTAATTAAACTCAACATCCAACTAAAACTCACGCAACACATCAGGATTAACAAAACACTCACAAATAATGGCCCTCAAGCTATAGTTTCCTTTGAAGCAAGTAGACTCTCAATTAGACTCAAAGTAAGAGTCTTTAACTTCCCAACACAACTTAATAATAAGGATTTACCAATTTAATGGCTCTAAGTTGTGTGGCTTTTGCTTCACATAAAGAAATACTAATAGGTTTGCATAAAACAACTTTTCCAAAGCTTGAAACTCCTCCAACAATGGTTAATTCAATTGATCATCATTATTTAGTATTAATGAAGTTTAGGACATCTATTTATAGTGTCAAATACACTTCATTTTGTGCCCCAACAGTTTTTTTCCAATGGTGAAAAAACTAGCCGTTGTAGAGCTTACAAATTTAGACTTTCTATTTTTGAAGTATTCAAGCTCTCAGATCAAGTCATTCAAGTGCTTGAAGAGTGAAATTCCAATACTTGAATCGAGGCACTCTTTGGTTTACCCAGATTAAGTAAGTTCGAGCACTCAATTGGTCCTTTCAAGCACTCAAACCTAGCCAGTTATGTTTTTGTGTTCCTTTGAGACTTTGATGCACTTAGAACTAACTTTTGGTTCGAGGTTTAACCTAGGGTCATATATTAATCATTTAAGTCTTCCTAGGTCCTACCTTGGTCCAATAAAGGCACTTGAGCACTTCATCAAATTTAGACAAGTCTCATTTATCATTTACATGTTTCAGCATATTGTGCATGATGCCTTTACCACTTGAAGTTCTTCATTTTAACTTGAATTGGTTTGAGTAGCTTGTGGAACTTCAACATTACTTTGGTGTTACTTGAGCTTGGTCCTTTGTTCTTCATACTTTACAGACTAAGTCACTCTTAAATTACATAAAACCATAGCCTATTACAACACATCTACTTTTGGCATAGAATTGACAATACATTTAGAATTAACATAGGATCCCTCTAGAGTTTCCTTAAAAGAAGAATCTTGATATATGGTTACTTTTGTTGATGAGTTTTTCAAAAAGGTTTGGGTTCATACTTTGAAAACCAAGAATGAAATTCTTGCAACATTCAAGCAATGGTTGATAATGGTTTAAAGGTAAACTGGCAAGCAGGTGAAGCATTCCAAAACTGACAATGGCATATGATTTCAAGGAAAAGAGTTTGAATAGTTTTGCAAAGAAAAAGACATTGCTCATCACTACACTAATCCAAACACTCCATAGCATAATTGTGTAGCAAGTGGGATTAATATGATGCTTTTATAGAAGCCATGGTGTATGCCGTCTAATTTTGGTTTGTCTTAGGAGTTTTGGGCCAAAGCTGTTATAATAGCTTATTTCTTGGTGAATTGATCTCCTTCTACATCAATTGGATGTAAAACTCTTGAAGATGTTTGGTCTGGTAAACTTGTTTACTATTCTAGTACTAAAGTTGTCATTCTTATGTACATGTTAGGGATGATAAACTAAACCCAAGAGCAAAGATGTGTGTTTTTCTTAGTTATGTGTTGGGTTGAAAGAATTCAGGTTGTGGTATCCTGATCCTAAATCACTAAGTTTATAGTTAGCATAGATGTTAGGTTTGATTAGTCTGACAAGTTGCACCTAATGAAGCAAATTGAAGAAAATAGAGATCGTAATATATGTGTTTAGATAGAGGTGGAGTGTGATATTCCTAATTTGTTTGATACATGAGATGTAGCTTCAGACACCATTTTGGATGCATAAACTATTCAAGTCCAAGAATTTTAGTAGCAACATCAAAGTAGGCCTAAGAGGAACATTAGACCTCTTAACAAATATAGTTTTGAAAACATGGTTTCTTATGCATTGAGTGTTGAAAGTCCAACAGATATGTTGACAAAACTAGTTCTAGTGATTAAATTAAAGAATTTCCTAAACTTGATTAGTTTGCAGCAAATTGATTTTACATCCTATGTGGATTTAGTGGAGAAGATAGATGAAAAACTTCTTTCAAGTGGTTTGATAGAATAGCCAAGGTGGATATTTGTTGAGACGTTGTATTGAATTCAACCCAGAAATAGCCCAAAGTGTGATATGGAGAGCGACTTGAAAAATAAGCAAATAGTGAGCAACGCAAATCCTCCACCATGGGTTTGTCCCCAATGGATTTTTGCCTGATTTTGGGTCTGATGAACCAAACTGGTTTTGGGTCTGTGTCTGGGGTATTTTGGGGTTTAGACCCGTATTAAGAAGTTGGGTTTTTTGGGAATCATGCCGCTATATAAATCCTGTTCACAAGTTTTTTACGAGATAATTTTTGGAGAGAGTTCTTTGGGTTTTGGTGAGATTTCATTTTGGGTTTTGGGGAACTCATTTGTATTTTGTAATTTTCATTATAGTGTAAACTTTTGATTGCCTTCACTTGTGGATGTAGGAAATCTTGACTAACCATGTAAATCTTTTGTTCGTGTGATTGTTTTTTTTTTCTTTCATTTTCAGTTTTCTCATTTTGTTTCACGTTGCTGCAGACCCAAATCCGATCCATTTTATCACAACAAAAATTAAGGCATCACCATATTTTTGGCTTGGGGCTTACTCAATTGCTTAGTATTAGATCAATAGAAAACCAACCTCTGTGTCAGATGGCCAAACTCCTCATGAGATTTTGGTTGATACTAAGCTGGGTTATTTCTTTTTCTGTGTTTGATTGTACCTGTTATCCATATTTGGATCCTTATCGAAAGGATAAACTCACTGCCAAATGATTTACAACTGATATCCGACCATCTACACAACTAAAAGAAAACCAAATGCGTTGGATGGGTAAAGTATGAAACTTACATTCACTTTGAAATATAATAAGTATATTAACTCATACCTCTCCTAATGCCTTGATGTTTTGGAGAGTTGGTTAATTTACTTCTTAACATGTATTAGAGCAAGGTTAGGTCATGGGTTTAAATCTCCCTATGGATGCAATTAAATTATTCTCTCATGCTCTTTTTTTGTTGTCCAAGAGTATCCCTCCCGACAGGGAGGGGGGAGTGTTGAAATATAATAATTAATTATTAACTCATACCTCTCCTAATACATTAGGGTATTGGGAGAGTTGGTTAACTTACTTATTAATATTTTGCCATATTTTAAATGAGATATTAATTTGACGTATCCAATCATTTAAAACTGGGTGAGACATTAAAGTTAGGCTTTCCATACCAAATATAACAGAACATGTTTGAAAACATTCTCCTAAAATGGCCTACTCAACAATGACTCCTAAACAAGCTGAAGCAGAATGTCCACCAGCAAGATTACGAGGAAGTAAGCTATCTCCTGGTTCATGTTATTGAATCCCCCAAAAACCAGAACGATAATACTTGACAGTGAAACTACTTAATTCACTAGACTTCATATGCTGAAAAGGCAGCCATGGTCTAGGCTGCCTTTAGACTGGGTAACAGTGTTTTGGGGAGAAATGCTGTTAGCTGTGAACCATCCTTTGGCCTTGCTCTTGGGATAATAATAGGTCTACAGCAGACTAGAATCAACATTAACTCCATCATGAAAGATATCATACTAATCCATACAAACGTGGTTTTCCTCCAGCACCAAATAATCCTTTTAAATAAAGGGAGCTCAGACTCAAGAACCATAGATGCAGCATAGATTTCAGGTATACCAGCACCAGGGCCGTATTCTGCTCGTTGCTCAAGGACCACCCTCAAGCAGGCAGGTGGCTCTCTTTCCTCGGTAAACCCTCTCATTTTCAAGTTGAGAATTTGGGACTCAGATGTATAGCCAGCAATAAGTGGGAAAGTCTTAAGAAAGGTCTCCAGAAAGCGGATAGGCTGGCTTTTAAACTGCAGCATGCTTGGATATCTTGAACTGGAAATGACTTTACCATTTGCAGACAGGAAATCTACCTTGACCTTCATGTACAAACAATTACAGATGAGTCACAAACATTTTTATTACAAGCAGATATGAAGAGTAATCAACATAGGACAAAAGTAACAATTAAAGGGCACCATGCTCAATTTATTTTATTTAATGTGCAACCTTTAAGATGAACTATTTTACTTATTTTTTCTTGTCCAGTTGCAAACAATTAATTTTGACCACCAAATTGAACCAATCAATGAAAGAAGGTTGATTAGGTACACTGAAGTTGCACCCTATAGGAACCAATCACCACAAGTAAAGTTCCTACAGAAATTGTAGTCTTTCTTTCTGTATCTTCAGATTGACCGACTAGGTATACAGAAAAATCTCAGGAAAAAAAAATTCAACATAACCCTAAACACAAAAATGCCCCTATGAGCTACTGGAATCTTAATTCTCCCATCAAAAGCAGCAATTATGATGTAAGACTAGGGTTTGAGAGTCCACTAGGCATGTTGAATATGGTTATGCACAAACTTAAGGGGTAGGGTTTGTTTCCAGAGTGTAAGGCATTCAAGTCAGTTATTTTTTTCGCAATCTTGTGATACATCAGTGAATCCAAAGGGCATCATTTTTCTCAAGACTCAAATTAATGTCTTCAATTTTCAATGGAACTCTACAATATAATTAAACATACCAGACTCATCAAACCATTATCAACACTCCCTCTCCCCCCACCCCACTCCTCTCCCTTCTTTCCCCCACTCCATACGCACTCAAATTGTCTTCATTGTCCCCTAAGGTCATCAATTAAAATCAGCTGAGGAAAATTCCAGTATCAAGTGATGGGTCTTAAAAAAATAAGATTAAACACCCAATCATATATCACAATAATGCAAACCATAGAAAAATATCTAAAATGGTATAAGAACCATCTAATAAGAAGGCCAGAGAAAGGAACTGGAATCAACAAAGAGCCTAGCATTTAACAGTGAAACCTTTTCAAAGTAAAAAAAGAAACAAAACCCTAGAATGATGCAAAGACATACCTGGAAGACCCCAAGATTCCTGTTGTACTCAGACTCAGGCAACATCAGTGATATAATGAGCTGCAATTTGTGATTAGGAAGGATAACATGTGATCCAACAACTTTTCCAACATCAATACTTTCTTCACAATTCATGCCACAAGCGACACCAGGGCAAGACACGATAGGAACAAAAGCAACTGGACTACTCTTGGTGTAATCAAAATTCAGGGTCTCTGTTCTCTGAACTGGCTCCTCAACTAGGTATCGCATCATAAAACCACCCATTACGAATGCCGAAACTAGGATGCCAAATAACATGAAACAGGTATAGACAGACCAGAATAATCCCCAACAGATCCTCACAATTAACTTCCCAATCGATTTCTGTCCCTGCAACCTTTCATATATAGAAGAAGAAACACTTTCACAGAAGAAAATCAACATTCTTAACAGTGCCGCGGTCAAATATCCCTTAGCCCATTTTATTGTTCGAAAAGGATTGATCATGATCATTAAAGAACAGTAAGATAACCAAATAGGAAAAGTGAAAAAGCTAACCCAAAAACTGAATTGAAACCCAATTGCCTTAATCATCAATCCTGCCAGGAAAACCAGAAAATTCGACAGAGCTTGATCGAAGTCTCCCTTATGTGAATACCCTATCGCCAACTCGTCAAATCGTTCCTTATCTGCAGACTTAATGATAGAATACACGCCATCCTGTTCGTCTACATTGCTAATTTGGACAGAGCTTGGTCTAAACCAGGGGGAATCAGAATTTCCCCTTACATTTTTGTTGCTCTTCAAGGTAAATAAAATCTTGCTTCTTTTCTCAGCAGGAGTGATTGCCTCAGAAACATTGCTGATTTCTGAAATCACCGGTGAATCACTGTTCGAGTCCTTCGCATCGCGGGAACTTCCTCGACTTCTGCGGCAAAACGATGATCGCCGCCCCAAGTCATAAGGGAAAGGATATTCAGATGAATGCTTAGCTTTGAGTACTTGATCAGCTCCATCTCCAATAATTTTGAGCTTCAATAACTCGAGGGCTTTTCCTGATTCGGCATTGCCGCTGCAATTGAAGAAGGAAAATTGGTCACCGGCATCCAAGAGCTGATCGGAGTTCTGGTCTTCGGCAACCCCGGTTTCCTCCATTGAGAAGAAAAAGAGTGAATCTCTTGGGTCTAGCTTCTCACCCTCCATCGGAAAACTTCACTTGATAGGCAAGAAAAACAGAGACAACAGGAGCTGAGGTTTAAGCTGGGATTTATAGGCGGGAAATGATGACGTGGTATAGCGGCTATTAACTTCCACATGGTGGGGTTCATGTCAGGCTATTTTGGTAAATAGACACGGTGTCTATCTACTATGTATTTACTTTAGCACCCTCCTTTAATCCATGTTTATTTACTGAGATACCCCTTTGAAAGTGTGAAGGGGTGAAGGGCGCGTCACCTACAATGTAGCGTTCCTCCACGAGTGGAATTCTGGAATCAGACAAAATGAGTAATTGGGATGTGTGAATGACCTGCCAGATGCTGACACCTGTAAAATGCCTACAGGGCACGGGGGGCTTCACACACTTCAAGATCCCTATTCCTTTTTCTGACCTCGTGCAAAGGGCTTATCTTGAGATTGACACGTGGCAGATTAATAATGGCGTTGGACATCCAAGGTTTCAGGTGGCTCAATCATATGCCACGTGGTCCCATGCATGGATGCCAAATATGCACCACGCTTAAATGGATTGGGACCTACCGCAACATATAGGTTTTTGACGGTTGAGATCATTCGAACCAGTTACAGTGGGGCCCAAGCTCCGTAAATTTATTATAAACTTATCTTCACAGTGCTGCCTTTGCAGATATTATTTACAGTTGGCCCTACTGTAGGAACATACTTGGCACACAAACCCAGACATTTAGCTGATGTGGGACCACTTGCCTTGGAGCTTGCAAGGTTGGGTTGATGGCGATTTGCCTAATCCAGTGCCTGTAATAACGGGTCGGGTCAATCTAATGGAAATAACCCGATAAATGTGACTCTCTTACCTGTTGGTTTGCTCAATGAAACCGACCCAATAACTTATGGAGAGATGAGAACCCAGCTAAACAAGGCCGGATTCCTTTTGGGTTTGGCCACTCGAGTCCACTTGACTGCCGCACCGGCGGGAGAAGCAGGCAACATCATGCTCTGGGGATTTGATCCCTAGCCTCACTTGGGAGGCTGATGCCACAGCCACCCAAGCATTGGGGCATTGGCTGGAATCCAGGTTTGAACTTGTGTTTATGAACATGATATATAATGGAGCAATTGATTTAAGGGTGTGTTTGGTTTCGACAATGAGAAATGGTTCTAGTCCAAATCTGATTCTTGGTTGAGAATTTGTCGCTTGATTTAGTTTTGAGAAACGAGTGTGGCAATCAAAAATCAGAAACACCTCCATAATTAAAAACAGATTGAGATTGATTTCGTATTCTAATGGTTGAATTTGGCTGGAAGGATAAATTGTTTCTAGTATACCCTTCAATTGGATTCCACTTCTTCTCTCTAAACACTAGGCGATCAAACATTTGCACTTTAAACCCTAAAACCATGTGAATCTGACACAGTTCTCTCAATCACTTCCATATTTCGTTAAGCTACAAGATCTCCAATTGAAGTAAATAAATAAACAGTTTGCAGGAATATCCAAACCAAACAACATTAATGGTTATTATAATCTATTCCTAGAGGCTGATTCTAATATTTGATTACAAGAATTTAACAAATGTTTCTAATAATCTTAATCAAACGCCCAGTGTTTCTAACTTGACCTATGGCCAGTCCTAGGCACCTTAAGAACAAGATTGTATCCGAGTTCAGTTCTAGTTAAGATAAAATGGATATTGTGTTGAGCACCAACATACGATGGATATCGAGAAAATGGCAAAAAAAATTCATCCAATCACGTACGCATGAAATCCCTGTATATAAATTATATGTATGTGTGCATTACATAAAATATAAAAATAAAAATATCTGAACACAGTGGAGCATATGTAGCTCCCAAAAAAATTTCAAAATAATGGATTTTCTAATTTCCATCTTGTTTACATTAATCAGATTAACTTGATGTCCTTGGAACCAGGGAGAAGATTGCTTGTTGAGGAATGGTCTCTAGTCTCTTCGTTGCTCTGGAAAGATGCAGTGGAATCAATCCATGGCCCATCCATCGATATGCTTCTCTGTGTCTGACTCCCTTGAGAGAAGCTTGAGATGTGTGTTTGGCTGTCCTGTGAAAGCTTCTCAAAGGCCTTAAACCTCAATTCATCATCCCGTGAGCTGCGCTTGACAAGTGGTGCTTCAACTTTAATTTGGCCGTCAAGCATGCTCACCACGGCAGACATAGCGGGCCTGAGAGTAGGAGATGGGTTGGTGCACAAGAGACCCACATTTAGCATCCTCAATGCCTCTTCTTTGGAGTAGTTTGACCCAAGGATTGGGTCAACAAGTTCTAGGAGATTTCCCTGCTCTTGTAGGACATAAGCCTGCAATTTCATAAAGAAGAACCAAATCTATTTGTCACCGTCTCTTGGTTACATTCTCATTAAGGAACCAAGAATTGCATTCATAGAACATGTATTCAAGTATAAGGAGGAATAAGGAGGTAAGAGCATAAAAGCTAATGTTTTGGACAACATAAAGTTAATTATTATCATGGTTCAAACAATCGGATTTTGTACCAACTTATGAAGTGCTCTAGCCGAAATTTTACTTTGCAGTTCCCATCTAGACTTGATAGATGTATGAGTGTCATTTCGAGTGAAGAATTAGTAAATTTACACACCCAGGTAAATATAGGCAAAACCAAGGGCAAATAACTAGTTCAACATTTAAAGGGTCAAACATTTTGTAGGGAAAAAATATCATATATATATATATATATATATTGTTATTGTGTCTCACCCAATCAAGAAGGTAAACAAAATCTTCCTTCGGTCTATAATTTGTGTTGCTCTTTCCACTGACAATCTCTAGTGCAACAATTCCGAAACTGTAAACATCTGCTTTGTCAGTCAGGTAGCCTCTCATCGCGTATTCAGGAGCCATATATCCTCTACAAAATCAAAATTTCAAGATAATCATATTTAGCATCCAAAATGTAGGTTTTATGGCATGCCCAATCCAACACATGAATTGATGTCAATGCAACATTAACAAATAAAATCATCAATATGATAATGAAATTTGAATGACAGGTTACACCTTGATGTGCTTGTAAATCAACTACATTTGACAGATAAATTTAGATATAAACTAAACTTCAAAATCACACACCAAGCATCCTAACTAAGTATAAACACAAGGATCATAATCAGGACTAGAGAAGTTCCTAATCACACATTTTTTGTAAAATGCAACTTTGGCATAACAATGTACTACTATACATATAATACTAACTCTCTCAATATGATTATCTATGAAAAGAATGGAGTTGCAACTATGAACTCTCTCTCTCTCTCTCTCTCTCAAAATATTAACTCTGTCAACAGTTTAAATTCAACTATCCCTTCTAAAATTTAGACAGGTGTCACCAAACTAGAGGGAAAGTCCTGCTTTGATACCCCTTTAACTCCATTACTGCATTATGACCATATTGCAGGTAACAAGAAATTCAGAAAGCAAATGGACCAGACAAGTACCAGCATAATGAGAAAATTATTAACTAATAAGATTGTTAACTAATAAACGGTACTACAAATAAAATATCCTTACGTGCTGACTAGAGAAAATCACTGGAGAATTTGCAAAATCCAATAAAAAAAGTACAGATCAAATGTGGAGCTTGCGCAAATTTATATGTAGCTGCTTACGACTCATAAAATCCCTTCTAACGAGCAAAGATCACCCAAAATTGAGACCTACTAGTGTATGGTGTTCAATATTGATACAAGACTTTCTTCTTTCTTTCTGTTAAAAGATCCGTGTCTAAGCCATTACAAAGGGGAAAAGAAAGAGATCCAAGTCTCTTTTGAGACATGTGCCCCTTTTTTCCCCTCTTCAGTTTCAAGATATTAAACTTTATGCGGATTTAGATTTCTATGTCTGAGTTCTCTGACCCTTTGAGATCTCTTTTATTTTCCATTATAAGTTTTTAGTTTTTGAGAAGACCAGAAAATTCTTACACACATTATGCCCCACTTTCTAATTTACATAATTCTTGTTCTCAAGTGGAAAGGCCCGGAGCTTGACAACAAAAAGAAAAGAAAAGAGTTTTATTTGCGTTATTAGAGTTCATAATATGCCACAACCTTATCAACAAATTGCCAGGATCTACAAATCAATATCATTCTTGTTCTCTCAAGTGGAAAGGCCTAAACAGAACATGATAACAAAAAGATCAGATAATTGTATTCATGTTAATAGACTTCATTATGTGCCACAACCAATGTAATTTCTCAACAAATTTGAAGGATCTAAGCATTTAATATAATTTATTGACCAATTTACACATTTTCATCATTCTGACTTAAAGTAGAAAGTAACACGTCATTCTAGGGAGGTTCATCTCATAGAATTAAATTTGAACCACCTGATTCCTCTTTTCACCTTTTAATTTTAATAGAAAAGAATCAGCACCCTCAAGTTTGTGATAGAAAATGTCATCTAATTCAGCTATGGGCCAAACCCCTATACACCCTCTCATTCATTATTAACTTCAAACCCTATAGATTGTGTTATCCAGTTGACTATTTAACCTAGCCAGTGTTGAGATTTTAACCTTGCACTGTCGGTCACATGCTTGGATAAAGAGGTCTGTGTCAAGTTCATATCTAGGAGAAAATTTTTGCCAAATCCTTTCTATAAACCCTGATTCACTGTTTCTAACCCATGCTTAAAAAAAAAAAAGAAAGATAGGCTCTAGATAGAGTGGAACAGGATAGTCCATATGTTCAGTTGGTTGCAACAGAGTATCATTTATTCAATGCCAATGTTACTGAAATATCAATAAACACGTGGAGAACCAAAGACAATTAGAAAGGAAAGTAAAATCACTCACATAGTTCCAGCTATTCGTGTACTGATATGGGTGTTCTCCTCTTCATCAAGTTTAGC